>JAJMDJ010000262.1:0-38315 GCA_030573495.1 Hanseniaspora nectarophila
CACCCAAACAAGAACCCTTGATTCCTTCGTTGGATCAGATATTGATCTGGGTCCGGGAAAAATTGTTTCTAGAAAACATGCCGAAATTAACTATAACCAATCTACAGGTAATTGGGAACTGCACGTTAATGGTAGAAATGGTGCTAAGATCAACTTTACCAAAGTTCAAAGTGGTCCTAATTCTCCAAACATTCAACTATTTTCAGGTACTATCATTGATATCAACGGAACTCAAATGATGTTTATTCTTCCAGATACTCCTCCAATGCTAACCAAATTTGCCATAGCAAGCATCCAAAGAACAATCCCATTGGATCATCCTATCTATAAATTAGGGTTCCCTCTGCCAAACATAGAGCATAGTAATTTTGCCTCATTCCAGCACAATCAAAATGTTGGCAACAATAGTGCGATAATAGGGGCTGATCCTAACATGTACAATGGTCTGAACAATATTGTATCTTCAAGTGTTAATCTGGGTAACTCAGGTGCATCTCTAGGTGTTATAATTGGTGAAAGAACCAGTAAACACACTAAAGATGATTACCGTTTGATTAAAGCCGATGCTGATAATCTTGATAAGGACTTATCTTTGGATGAACATAAAAACATAAAGCCTACACATTCGTATGCAACCTTGATAACACAAGCATTTTTGTCTAATCCAGAAGGTGAACTTGCCTTGGCTGATATCTATAAATACATTTGTGACAACTATGCTTATTACAGATTCAAAAAGCCAAATTGGCAAAACTCTGTTAGACATAATTTATCTCTGAATAAGGCATTTGAAAGAGTTGATAGAAGAACCAAAGAGTTTGACGATGCTGATTTCAATGTGCCTTATATGATGCTGTCTAAGAGTCAAAAGAAAAACGATGCCAGAAGACACTGTAGATGGAGAGTATCTGCTATTTTCCAAGCAGAATTCATTGTTAGATTAGAAAATGGTAGATTAGGCTCTTTGAAGAGAGGAACAACAATCATTAATCAATTGTACAAATATTACACAGAACATGGTAAGCTTCCTATTCAAGAATATTACCCAGAGGAACTAGTTAGTGCTTATCATCAACTAATGGGAACTGGTCCAATCCCAATGCCTACCAATGCCCAAGACAGTCAGAAAAAACTAAAAGCGGCTGCTAATGACAAGGTTATAGCAACACAAGTTGTTGTGCCTAAAGAAACAGAAGAAGGTGCTACCAAACCACAAGGTGAAAAGACTGGATTAGTTAATGAGTTTATCAAGAACCCATCAACTGTCCCAAAAGGGGCCCTTAATAGAACATACCAAATATCACACACCCAAGATAACCTGGTTCATTCAGAAGCTTCCAGAAAGCATCAAATAAACAATCTGGCTCAAACTGCATTTAAGATTGAACAAGCATATGGGAAGAATGAAGAGAATATTAAGAATGTGGCCGATGCTGCAGATGAAGATATTAACAATGGCAACCAAGATAAAACCGTTATTATTGAAGAACAAAAACCAGCAAAAAAGCTAACTGTGAATACAAAGAATAGTCTGGATCAAGTTTCTAATAAAAATAGTGCGACATCTTCTCCAAATAAAACTCATTTACTACTGAATGCATTCCAGCATTATGAGCAAATAGAAAAACAACAAAAGGAAGAATCCACGAGATCAGTTACTCCAGGAAGACCATACTCTGGCCAAACATACTCAACTGCAAATGGAAACAAGGGTGGTTTGAGCAACAAAGCATCTATGGGTGAAGAAGTCGATAATATCAATCAAAATGTTGTGGTGAATGAAACAGGCAATACTGAGAAGAAGATCAATCCAGCTGGAAATGGGTTATCACCAGGAGTCTTGAATCTGCTGCAATTCTCATCTGTGAATAATACTCCAGCCATTCAAAAGACAGCTGATGTGGTTAATAAAAGTTTGAAGCATCAATCAAACCTGCGCATGAATGATCATCCAGAAGATGTTACTGTAGGTATAAAGAGAAGCGAAGATAGAGATATTAATTCATCTCCGTTGAAAAGAAAGAAATTGAATAACTTGAGTAATGATAACAAGGCTTTTATGGCTCCTGTTTTGGATATGAGCAAAGCCAAGAGTCAAGATGGAGATTCCAATTAGTAGGTTATATAATTTTGCACATTTCTCAATGTGTTCATTTTTCTTTTTTTTAAAAAAAAGTATGTAAATAAAAACGAATTATATGTTCAGCCACACTAGGGATTTGATTAGACGCGTGAAAATATTCTCAAAAATACCAACAAAAAAAAAAAAAAGAAAGATACAAACTTGGATTGTTATTATGAATTTTGTAAGATCATATCACCATAGAACAACAGATAAAAATCAATGTCAAGTATAGAATCTTCATTAAATTATGAAAATCTCTCTTTGGTTTCGTTATTGAAAACAAACAAAACACAAAGTTCTATTTCAGACGAACTCTCGCTTCTGCTGAAACACACATCACCACCTGCTTCCACACATACACACTCCATCATTATAATAAAGGATGTAGTCAAACCAATAGATTTGGAGACATGGATAAAGAATCATATCAAGAACGAGACTCCTAATGTGGATATCAACTCTGTCTATGAAACATTCATCAGAGAAAACTCCATCCATGTGTTATCAGTAAAGAATTTGAATGAGATCAATAAATGTTTGGAAAGCATTTTGATGAATATACGAGGTCTTATACATGAAACAAACACAAAAAGTTTTATGTTTACGGTGTGCATAGAGGGTATGGATAAGTTCTGGGACACGGAGTCCTTTTTGGTCCATGAGAGTAAACGGTTGAGGATGTCTGTGATCAATGAGATTTTTGTGAAGCTGAGGTTGTTGAAAGATATATCACTGAGTTACGAAGGTGTTATTGTGAGAAGTGTTGTTATTTTGGATAAGAAAAACAACATCATTGTCAATAAGCAAGCTCATGATTTTGAAAAGTTTGTTCAGATGTTTATGATTGATTGCGATACAGTGAATATATCTAATATCCGTATCGCAGTAAACAAAAAGGTTTACTCAAATAACGTGTAAAACATGAGAATAATGATGTTATTAATTTTTTGTTACATTTTTTTTGCTGAACACTGTTTTTTTTGATCAATTGCTGAAAAAGGTATTTTTGCTAATCAAAAAAAAAAAAAGAAGAAAAAATGTGTGTATATATATTGAAGATTTGCCCTGCATCGGATATAAGTTATTCTGTCTAATTACAATTTTTAGAAAGAGAAAAAAGTGCGCGACACTATATAGTTTTTACCTTAAACGGGAATAATACTTACCATCTCGTTCTAAATTGTGTGTTTCCCGTTTAATTTTATTTAAAAAAAACTGATGTTGAACGGACATTTTGTTCCCACCGTATTTACTTAACCCGGGTTCATACCTGTTTTTCTTTTGCTGGATAAGCGCTAACTAAAATTTATTAGCGGCTTATATGGACATTTTTTTGGGTCGTGCTAAATCTCTTTTAGGCTAGACAGAAGGTTTTCTTTTCTTGAAAAATAAAAACAGGATTCATGCTTTCTCAGATTCCTAGTATTTATTTTTTCTCGATTTTCTTTCACTCTAGGAAAAACTTGCTATTCTCAAGTTAGATTCTAATTATTGAAATTTATCATCAACATATAATTTATTTTATAAACTTTATTAATCTTTAATTGAATAATTAAAAAGAGAAATTAAGTTAAAAACGTAAAAACCATCGAACAGTTATAAATTATAGATATGTCTTTCGAACCAGTTGTTGTCATTGACGGTATGTAGCATCAAAATGCCAATCCTTTGGAATATAGAAGGATTAAGTAACACACAAAAATTGATATAAACTCCAAATAGTAAGATTAAAAATGGAGTTGAGTTCAGTTAATGAATTCTTTAATATCAAAATATGAATACATTGTAGAGTAAAATAATATGGAATAACCAATGATGAATATGTGATTAGAAAATTACAATAAAGTATTATTTGTCAATATAAAACACTATCATCACAAGCAAGTTTATGAACTTTAATAACCAAAAAGTGTATGTCTTAATAGAAAATAAACATAATATGAAGAAACTTCAAGTATATGAACTATACGAATAACCCCCCAATTTCCGAAATCTTTTAGTCTTCAGATATTCAACACATGTGATTCAACCGTTTTCAATATCATAATGTTTTAAAGAAATGCTTAGTATTTTTGTTGATACTACAGCGAGTTTAAAACATTTTGGGAAGTGGTAGAACATATGTTTAGAAAAACATAGAAACTAATTGATTTTGAGACGATTAATTTCGTTAACAAAATTCCTATTCAATATTAGTCATAGAACGATGAATTTTTTTATGTTTTGTTGTTTTCTACGAGATATTATATTTTTTTCTGGTTAGGCTTGGTGAAGTATTATTAATGTTGCATTTTATTCTAAATTTCCATCTTCATCATTGACAACTCATAGATTTACTGCAATACTTCCACAATCTTCAGAAAACAATCAATTACTAACAATTATAATTATTATTTTTCCATAAACACACTAACGTTATACAAATAGGTAAGGGTCATTTATTAGGTAGATTAGCTTCTACTGTTGCCAAGCAATTATTAAACGGTCAAAAGATCGTTGTTGTCAGATGTGAATCTTTAAACGTCTCTGGTGAATTATTCAGAAACAAATTAAAGTACCACGACTACATGAGAAAGGCCACTATTTTCAACAAGACTAGAGGTCCATTCCATTTCAAGGCTCCATCCAGAATCTTCTACAAGGCTGTCAGAGGTATGATTCCTCACAAGACTGCTAGAGGTAAGGCTGCCATGGAAAGATTAAAAGTCTTCGAAGGTATCCCACCACCATACGACAAGAAGAAGAGAGTTGTTGTTCCTCAAGCTTTAAGAGTTATCAGATTAAAGCAAGGTAGAAAGTACACCACTTTATCCAAGTTATCTTCTTCTGTCGGTTGGAAGTACGAAAACACCGTTGCCAAGTTAGAAGAAAAGAGAAAGTTGAGATCTGCTGAATACTACGCCAAGAAGAGAGCTTACGGTAAGAAGTTAGCCACCGCTAACGCCTCCGTTGCTGAATCCTCTGCTGCTAAGGAATTAGCTTCTTTAGGTTACTAAATTTGATGTATTATGATAATTTTTTTATAAATTAAATATATATTAGATTTTACGAATTCGAAAAAAAAAACAAAATAAATAAATATTAAATGAAACTTTGATTTTTTTCATTTAATTTGCTTTAAGATAATTAACTATTGTATATATTAAGCTTAAACAAGTTTGTCCCCCAAAATAAATAAATATCAAATCATGTCTTTTACTGTTTCGTATGTGTAAAAGGTTATGCAAGTGGCTGGAATAGATCTTGCCAAATTAGCTGTCAGACCTTTGTAAAAGTGTCTGATTCCTAGATTTCTGTTGTATATGGTCTTTATCGTTTGTACAATGCTTTGGTTTTGCATTCCATGATCTTGCATGTTTGTCTTCAATGTTTGAACAGGATACAGAAGCACTGTGGCGATCATCTTTGCAACAGAAGTGATTGAAATGGTCTCAAAGGCCGTAAGCGATCTTTCTTTGTCTTTCATAAACAACTTCATCTTTAAAGTATCGTAGATTGAAAAGTATATGGCACCTTGGGAAACCCCAATGATTGCCGGTACCAAACCTCTGAAAAAAGCCTTTAAACCTTCTGTTTTGTATATCTGTTTGATTGTCTTTGCGTAACTGGCTGAGATGCCATTCTGGTTTTGGTTATTCAAAGAAATGACTCTTGTCTTCAATACCCACAATGGCATTGTTAAAAAGCTTGTAGTAAACCCAGCACCCCACGCAGCGGTCAAGTACCCAAAGCTGGTCATTTTTTTATCTCTCTGGTATGCTGTCGAGCTGCTTGTGGACAGTGGACTTAGCAAGTCCTTGTAGTATCTATAAAAGAAAAAGTACATCCCCCATGAAGCTGAGTTACCTACAAGGTTTATGCCCAGACCCTTGTAGAAATGAAGAAATGGGTTTCTGTTCGCATCAGTGGGGAGACTTAGAGTTTGTTTTATGATGGATTTGTAAGATGACTGGGCGTCTCTTGACAGCTGGAGTCTAAGTTTGATGACATCCAATGGATGTGTTGCTAAAATAGTAAGAACTCCAGATGAGAAGCCTGAGATTATTTCTCTCTTCAGGGATTTGTTATTACTTTCGCTCATTGTTTTTTTTTTTGGGCAAAATATAGCAATAGTTGTTCGGGTTGTGAATTTATTAACTTAATTAGAAGTTTATGTAATGGAGTTAATGCAACTTTGAATTATGCTGTTTAGAAGAGCAGCCCGAAGAGGAAATATCTGGTGAAATTTTGTGTTGAAGAAATTGGAGGAAAAAGAGATAGTTTTTTTGGTGGCAAGTCACGTGATGCCTTTTGAGTGTTTTTTGAATCTGTTCAACAAATGAACAACAAAAGAGTATATAGAAATGCGATAATAAAGCGATTGTATTAGTTATGTAACCGTTACGTTCATGCAGACATTACAGAACTGTTACTGTCTTCTCTCCACCTTCAAGATTAAACATAACTTTTTTTTAAAAATGTTAAAATACTAAATCGATCAGTTTCTTTATTTTTCTATCTACAAAGTCATTTAAATGAGCACTGGGGAAACAATCCATCAGCATGACGAATCATCTAGTTCTCATTTTTTATTTAGATATATAATTTTCTTATGTGTTATATACTCTGTTATATTTTTATTCATTCATTATGCCTAGTTACTTATCGCAAGTTCTCTTTTTATTTTATATTAAAAAAAAAAACATCTTCATGCATAATTTAAGCACTTGGTAAAGGAGTCAATAGTTGCAATAAACCCGGTCTGTTTGGGTTTGCTTGCCATCCTAAGTATAAAACGAATGGGACCCAGCCGTAGTGGGCGATCTTTTGACCGAATTCGAATAGTTGGTTGATTTTTTCTCTGGTTTCGTCAGACAAAATAAAAGCAGGTAGTTTGATAGCCATTGTGTATGATATGTTTAGCAGGGTGTTTGTATATTCCTTTCCAAAAAGTGTTTGATTATGATACATTGAGTTAAAAAAGTGAAAAAAAAAAAAGAGAATATAAATTTGGAGAGAACAAAATGACGAAAAGCAAATTTTTTATTTTATTTTTCTCCCACATAATTCTTACGATTTTTTTTAAAAAATAGTGGTTGTAGTCACCGCTACCAAACCCAATCAATAATCAACAACTATACTTCTACAACTAAAATTAGTTTATATTTATATTTCTTTTTAATATTTTGAATATGTATATATTAATCTTTTATTTATTTATTTACTGCATGTACTATGAACTTAATATTGCATAGACTCTGTGAATGTCATTTATATCAGGATTATTCTTGAGTTCCATTACAATAATAATTCCAATGGGTTTTCAACAACAGTCTTCAAAGCCTTCATGAAATCAGCGGCCTTGGCACCGTCAATGGTTCTGTGGTCGAAGGTACCGGTGATGTTCATTTGTTCAACAAAGGCGAAGCCGTTTGGAGAAGCAACGTCTTGAACAGCAACCTTGTTAATGGTACCAATGGCTAAGATGGTGGATTGAGGTGGGTTGATGATGGAGGTGAACATGGAAACAGCAGAGTTCATACCCAAGTTGGAGATACAGATGGTACCACCTTGGAATTCTTCTGGTTTCAATTTATTTTCTTTGGCTCTACCAACTAATTCCTTGATTTCAGCAGAAACTTCAACAAGACCCTTGGATTCAGCATTCTTGATGATTGGGGTTAATAAACCAGTTGGGGTGGCAACAGCAACGGAAACATCAACGTTCTTGAATTGTCTGATGACTTGTTCGTCTTGTAACCAGTAGGAGTTGGCTTCTGGAACCTTCTTGGCAGCAGCAGTGATGGCCTTGACTAAGACATCATTGACAGATAACTTGACTGGAGAGGTTTGGTTTAAAGCAGCTCTCAACTTCAATAACTTGGCAACGTTGATGTTGGAGGAGATTATGAAGGATGGGATGGATTGGGTGGATTCTAGTAATCTCTTACCGATGATGGATCTCATGGTGGTGACTGGGATATCGGTGTAAGAGGCAGCAGCAGAAGGAGCTGGAGCAGCTGGGGCAGCAGCAGCCTTGGCCTTTGGAGAGGCTAAGAACTTTTCAATATCAGCCTTAACAACTCTACCGTTTGGACCAGTTGGAGTAACATCCTTTAAGGCAACACCGTGTTCCAAGGCTAAGACCTTGGCTAATGGAGAAGCAAAGATTCTACCGGAGGTGGAGACTGGAGCAGCTTCCTTCTTTGGAGCGGCAGCAGCTGGGGCTGGGGCGGCTTCCTTCTTTGGAGCTTCTTCCTTGGCTGGAGCAGCAGCTTCCTTAGCACCACCAGCATCAGCTAGGGTGAAGTCCTTGAAGGCAGCAACATCGGCTTCTTCTTCAACGTAGACAGCAATTGGAGAGTTGACTGGAACATCCTTGGAACCTTCTGGAATCAAGACCTTGGCTAAGTAACCTTCATCTTGGAATTCGAAGTCCATTTGAGCCTTATCGGTTTCAACTTCAGCTAAAACACAACCTGGTTCTAAGTGGTCACCGATTTCCTTGGACCAAACAGCCAAACCACCTTGGGTCATGGTTGGAGACAAGGCTGGCATACCAATGACGCTATGTGGAGGGAAAGAAGCATACATTCTTAAAACAGCTAACTTGGTAGCATTGTTGTTCTTGGCGAACAAGGAGGCCTTTTTCAAAACAGTTCTGGACAACATTGTGTATTATTGATTAATCAGAAAAAATAACGGTATCTTGGTTGTATAGAGAGCTTCTCTTTATTGCAAATGTTTGAAAGAATGTTATTAAAGAATAATATGTAATAAATAATAAATAAAATTTTTTTTTTCCCCCTCTGTGGCAGTCAAAATCAGTTATGCGCTTTGGCAACACCAGCAAAAAAAAAATAAAAAAAAAAAGTGAATATTCTCTGCACCATGGGTAAAATTTTTTTTGTTGGTTATACGCACCTATATTTTATTAGCATGTGGGTATTGAAGTTGTTGATTTTATAAGTTATATGGCAGTGTACACATCAAAAGCTATCCGTAATATATACATATACATAAATATAACAGCATTGTTGCTATTTCTATATTACAGCAAGTAGTCCAATAACAATATACTTCGAGCCCATACCACGTAACGTTTACACCTTACTATCTAAATTGCTATTGGGTTAACCCGCCGGCTAATCACCCGTTAGACTTTTTTTTTTGTTATATAAAATGCCGGACTTAAACATCCTAGTTAATATCATAAAACGAAGACGCAGTCATCACTCCATCGTACCTGGAAGGCTTCATTGCACTCACAATATCACCTCCATGCTTTCTTTTTCTCCCCGTGGTAATAAAGTCATCTTCCCACTTTAAATCAACAGTCCCAAACTTCTCGTTGTTTTCAGTCAAGTAATTATTCGTAGTGCTCCATGAAAATCTTGTAAACTCTGGATTCCAACCTATAAGTGATGTGACGTTTTCCCTCAAGTATCTAACAGTGTTTGGATCTGATGGGTATCCACTCCCCAAGCTGATATCTGCTCTCAAGTACTTGGCATTCAACTCCTTCAAGTGCATGTCCCTCGTGACTTTGGCCACAACAGACGCCACAGAAACAATCGGATATATCGAATCAGCCTTTTTGGATACAGTAAACTTGAGATCAGGAAACTTCATTTCAAGTTTTCTTTGGTAGCTGGTTGGGGGACCCACTGTGTCTATGAACACATGCTTGATGTTTAGTCCTTGGTCTTCCTTCAAGATCCTGATCATTTCCATGGTGGTATCATGGGCTTGTTCATTCAAGTTGTATATTTCTGTTGGTGGGTACTTGGACATTCCGGAACTGATATCCCTGGCTGAAATACCTGTGATTACATATCCAATGTTTTCTTTCAACTTGGTGATGCTTTGTTGTTTTTCCTCACTCAAGTTCTCGTTGTTGGTTTGTCTCCACAAGTACCCAAACAACTCATCTCTCTTCACATCAGTAAGTTTTTTGGAGTCGTCAAAGCCAAACTTCAAGTCTGAAGGGTCACCCGTGTTCAAGCAGTTTGAGAATGTCTCAGGCATGTATGCTGCAGAGTAGACCATTGAACCAAAGATTGGTCCTCTTCCTGCCTCATCAACACCAACAATAACGGGGGTTGTGCTTTTATTTTCTTGAGTAATAGCAGCTGGAATGGGAGAGACATAAGTCTCTGTATGAGAAGAGCTCAGTAGCTTGTTGACAGTTTCAGGCAAGTGATTCATATTGGTGTGCAACAACATTCTAAAAAGTGAAAAAGTGATGAAAAAATTACACGACGCGTAAAAAATAATAAAAAAAAATAAATACACCATATTTACAAGATCAAGAAAAACATATTTTTTTTTTGGTTTACTGTTTCTTGACGTTTTCTAGGTTACCAAAACTCAACACAGAGTCAATGCTGTGCTCCTTGCACAGCAACATCATCAATCTATCAATGCCTACACCTAAGCCACCTGTTGGGCCAAGTCCGAGTTGCATGGTTTCACAGTACTTATCATCCATGGACATGATTTCATCTTGGTTGTCTTTCATGGTTTGCTGTTGAGCCAGAGCATGTTTTTGCAGGTATGGATCGTTCTGTTCCTCATAGGCATTCATGTACTCAATCCCGTTGATAAAAAGCTCGTACCTGAATGCTCTAGTATTGGTTGTGTCATGCTTGGCCAAGGGAGAGATAATAGAAGGGTGATTAACCAGAATGATTGGTTCGTTTGATGAACAGTACTTGGTTTCCAGGTCATCCACTAGTGAAGTCATTAGCTTTTGAATGGATATGTTATGTGTATATGTTTTGCCACATTTGGCAAGTAGATTTAACAGTTCAGTGGTGGTGTTATTTTCAAATGCGTTTTTCAAGATAGAAACTAGATGATCTTGCTCAACACCCATATCCTTGCACAATTTCTGAATACAATCAACTCTGGTAAACTTGCAGCCATTCTTCACCATAAAGTTATCGTACAACTCTGGATCTATTTCACTCTCAAACTTGACAAAAATCTCCTTCAACATATTCTCACCAAGCGCAATCATATCCTCCAAGTCGTTATACTTCTGGTAAACCTCCAAGGATGAAAATTCGGGGTTGTGTGTAATATCAACACCCTCATTTCTGAAGTTTTTCCCCAGTTCATAAACCTTGTCGTATCCGGCTATGATCAATCTCTTCAACCACAACTCCGGGGCGATTCTCAATTGTAGATTGTGTCCATCCTTCCCTTTTGGGTCTTTGCCTTGTACAGTGGAAAAGGGATTGGCATTGGCACCACCACTCTTTAAATTCAAAAGAGGTGTTTCAACCTCCAAAAAGTCCTTGCCATCAAGGTATTTTCTTATCAACTTGTATAGTCTTGCTCTGACAATGACAGGATCCACTGTCTTTCTGTGTTTCAAATGTTCCTTCTTACTCAACGAAATAAGGACCTTGTCCGTTCTGTTATGCAGCTGTGTGATGTCCTTGTGTGGAGACAGGTCAATGGTATCCATCAATCTTGGTGTCAGAATGTGCACAGCCTCCACTGGTCTTATGATGACATCGCCTCTTTTGTTTGTTGATTTGTATACACGACAAGCCACATGGTCACCTATCTTTAGAGAGTTGAAGTATTCATGAAATTCTTGGATGTTGGTGAATGGGTTTTTATCAAGTTTTTCTATTCTGGACCAGTGGGCCACAAAGTCAATCTCAGTGCCGTCTTGGTGAAGACGGTAGAAATATGCCTTTTTCCCCGCATCTCTCTTGTTCATGACTTTTCCCATCACCCAAAACGGATTGCCAAAGTCCTCCAAGTCATTGGAAAGACCACGGACTTCGGGGATTCGAAAGAGATTCACACCAGCTTGCCAGTTGTGCTTTTGTTTCAGGGATGTCAGGGATGGGTACAAGTCAGTGGTTTTGTAGACTGAAGAGAGCTTTTCCAGTCTGTTTTTGTTGATGTCTTGTATAATCCATGAGGAGTTGTATCGTCTAGTTGATTTGAAGATGTTTGCAGTAAACATGATATGTATTTTGTTGGTGTTTTGCTAAGGGTAGTAATTTATTGAAAAATTGGGAAAATGAATATTCGTTAGTTTTTTTTAAAAGAAGAGTTGAAGCCTTTGGTAGCGGCCACGTGACCTTAGACAAAACAAAAATCATATAAACATATATAAGTTGAACAAAATACAGCAGAAGTTCATATTCAACAATATCATAAAAAATTATTATATCTTCATATAATATTCTTATGCACTAGCCTTAGTACATCGATATTGGGTTTTAACACATTTGGACATATATTACTTTTATATCAATAAAATATCAGAGGTTTAAAATTTTTTCTGTTGTAGGGTTTCGTTTTCACGGGTATTGAAAGGCTGTAAGGCGCCAGCGCGTAATTAAACTTGCTGACGTCCATTATTCAAAAGAGAATAATAAAAGAAAATCAACACTTCTCCGAAGAGAAAAATCAAGACGATAACGCATAGCACATATTACTCATCATATGTGTAATATATGTCAGGTTATATGAAGTAATATTTTGTTATTTAAAAGATCCAAAAGAAAGTTTAGTATTACTAAAAAAACATCAACAATATTTTAACAAAAAACGAAATAAAATGGAAAGAGATGTTTATATAGTGTGTGTCGGGAACACTAAGCAAAAAAAAGAAAAAAGAAAACGGTATCTAATTAAAAAAATTTTCTTATTATTGATGATGTATACAGAATTTCCTGTTCTGGACATGTGTCTGATAATGGGATTGTTGATAGCATAGCCGCATTTCAATATGCGCTATTTTGTTGTTGTTGTTGTTTTTTTTTTAGATTGGGAGATCTTTAGTAATAAAAAAAAAAAAACATACTGCACATTATGTAATCCACAGTAATTGCCCTTCAATATGATCTAATTCCCCCCTGTGGGCTGTGTATTATTTATTTTTTTTTGACTTTCGAGAAAAAAAATTTTTTTTTTTTAATGCCACTTTTACTGATAAAGATTGTAGAAAAAAAAAAGAGGGTGGACACATTAATCTACTGCACACTAAAATCCTTCAACTCTATATTTCTTTTTTAAAAAAATATTATACAACCAAATCTACCATAGTTTCAATTCAGTTTATTTAATAACGCTAGGCTTTCTTTACAAATAAGACACCCATAAAACACAAATTCTATATTCATTCAAATATATTATTTACCCAGTTTTAATTATTACTTGAAAAATCCTTTTTTTTTTTTTTTTAATATTATTTTTTCTGAATTCAAAAAATATAAGAAAAAACAAATTTATTGAATTAGTAATTGATAGTTCCTCTCTTTTCCTTTAAAAAAAAAAAACCATAACAAACCATAATCCAATATGAACGGCAGTGACAACTTTTCAAACCAAAACAAACATGAGTTTGATTCTGGTGACTTTATCTCCAGATCCAACAGCAACCTAAGAAATAGCTCCAACCCACACTCAATCTTTGAAAGAACTGTTGAGGATTCTTTAGGAAACGCTCCTTTGTTGATGCAACAAGCCCAAAGAAGATTGAGCAGAACCAACTCTGTTATTTCATTCAATAACATGTCTAACCCTATCACCATTGATAGTGGAAGCAGATCCAACAGTAATATCATACACAGTTTGTCTAGTTCTAGTAACCTTCAAAGAAGACCTTCTGTAATGTTCTCCCACAGACACAGTGAAAACTTCATTGCTCCTAGTTTGGATTCAACTTGTCAAATCATCAATGATGACAATACAACCATTGATGATATCCAAGTTGAAAACCATCCTTTAAACAACTCTGTTCCTTCTTCTCCAAGCAGCAGCTTGTTATCTCCTCCTGGTACCAGTGGCCAAAGACAAGCTGGAAGTCCGGGTACTTCTCCTGGTGATTACATCAAGGGCCCTATTTCCAGAAGACCATCAACCATTGGCTTAGGTATGGCCTTGGGGGTCAAGGACAACAACGATCAGTCTCCACCTTTGAAATTAAACACATTTGGTTTAACAAACAACAGTCATATGGGTCATACAAACTCCTTAGTTGACTCTTCTTTACCCCAGGGTGCATCTCCGAGATTGGTAAGATTCCAATCATATGCCGATGTTCTTTCTGAAGAAGCCTCAAGCTTAAGAAGACCATCCTTTGGAACCCAAAACAGTTCAAGTCAAATGAACATCAAACCACAAACTTCCCCAGATATGCTAGAGTTCCAATTCAACAAGCAGTCTTCTTTGTTGAAGAGAGATTCAGGTATTAATATTTCACATAATGGCAATACTAGTGGCGGAATTACTAGTACTACAAGTAACACTCAATACCATTCATTCCCTGGAAGCCCTACATCTCCGCTTGTTGCCAAGAAGCATCCGTTGAAGAACATTGTTTCCAACAATGAACAAGTTCAAAATGATATTTTTGAAAAGGTTACTCCAAACGATTATAAGAAGTATGACTCCAAAGACAAGTCACCATTCCATCAATTGTCCAACAAGGAATAACACTAAGAAGAGGAAAGTATCCACCAAAAATAGTTAATAACGTAAAAAACAAATTAACAACAACAAAAAGGTGATGCAGTTCATGCAGCATTTACCTTCTTTCTTTATATATAATAGGTATTCAATTTTTTTTTTTTTTTTTTTTAGAAAAAAACAAAATAATAATAAAATAAAAATACAACTTACATAGTTTATAAATGGTTTTTTCTGTTTGCAGTTCTGACAAATCTTCTCAGTTGCCACTCAACATCAGCATCCTTATTTTCAACAGAGCCGAACTTCAACTCGTATAATCTCATTTCAAAACGAGGGCCACACTCAGCTAGTTCGACATTTCCGTCATTTGTCTTAACATAAACATGTTGTCTAACTGAGATGAAGTCATCATTGTTGATGAATGAGATAACTCTACTTGAATCTTTTTTGACTCCACTTGGGAACAGATGTTTTAGTACTGTAACAACTCTCTTACCCAAAGCAGTTTGGAAACCCTCAAAGATCAAGTGTGGGACCACCAGGGACAAGTTCCCCAGATTTTCCTTGATATCATGCCTTAGCACCACATTGTGTAGGGAAAACACAGCTGTTGGACCGTGTGGGTAATGGGAAATAGTCAATGATGTTGGAACACCTCTGTGTTCGTGGATGATCATCAAATCAGTGGTGTTAGAGGATAGACATGCCTTGGACAAATCAGTTATCACATAAGAACCTCTGTTCAATCTTATACTATTTGGAAACATCATTTGAAGCTCCTTACTGAACTTCATTAGTCTTTGGGATGGGGATCTGGAGGTTGTAACAACAATCTTTGGGTCTTGAACACCACTCATCTCGGCATACTCGTCATCAATGTCCTCTTCGTCATCTTCCTTGGTGGCGGTTTCATCAAATCTGAAGTCTTCTTGTAGCTTCTTGTCCTCTGCGATTTCCTTAGGCAATGGCTTACCGGTGGCCAAGGCTTGTTTCAGTATTAATCTCTTTTCATGGACTTGCGATTGTTGCAGTTCTTGTGCCTTCTTGTATAAGTATTCTCTTCTCTCACGAGCTTGTCTACGTAGCATTATGTATATGTTGGTTTTTTTGGAAGTTTTAAACTATTTGAAAAACTGCAAAAAAAAAAAAAAAAAGAAGAAAATATATGCGTATAATATTCGCTGTAGGAGATATATCCTAAAAAAGTAAAAAAACTTGGTTAAAAAAAAAAAAAAGAAACTTTGAAATAAATTGAAATAATTACCTATGATTATTGGTTCTTATATCCGAATATCCTATATAAACAAAAAGCAACATCACCTTTTTATGCCCTTTTCACTATAAAAGTTCAAGTCCTCCTCCACTATACTCAAGTCATTCTTCTCCTTCTCTATTCTGTTGTTCCCCAAAAACATGTGTGTGTGGAATGCAATTGGGAGCAGGGTATGGGCTGTTTTTGGAGCATTTGAAATGGAGTTTCTTGGCTCTTGTTTTGCATCAA
The DNA here is from genome assembly GCA_030573495.1 of Hanseniaspora nectarophila. Taxonomy (NCBI): domain Eukaryota; kingdom Fungi; phylum Ascomycota; class Saccharomycetes; order Saccharomycodales; family Saccharomycodaceae; genus Hanseniaspora; species Hanseniaspora nectarophila. The sequence goes on from JAJMDJ010000262.1 coordinate 16,050, forward strand.
ACACGGAATCCTTGTCGTCATCAAAAGTATCGATTCTTTGTTTGGCTCCAAACATGCTGTTTTTCATCAAATCACCCTTCTTCTCAAGCAATGTGTCCCATTTTTTGTGGCAATACTCCTCGTAATCCTCATTATTCTCATCCTCAGTCATTGTTTCCAAGAACTTGTAATCATTGAATAATCTATCATCTTGCTTAAACTTGGACAACTTGGTGTTGTTTATTCTTTCCTTGTTGTGTTCTTTCCAGTAATCTTCATTGTACCCGTGCACTTCAGAATCCGATGTCAATGAGATCTCACTTGATGAATCATCACTTGAGAAGCTACTGCTGTTGTTTTCTTCATCGTCATAATAATCCTCTGCACTGTACTCATCATCATGGTACGCCTTGTGAGGAAGAGAAGTTTTTGTTTGTTGTTCTTGTGGTGTCTTGTTTTTGCTACTGAACAACGATGTGCTGCTTCCTTTGAACGTTCCGCTGTTCTTAAGGTCCTTTGAACTTGTCTTGACTGTGGCAACATTGCTGAACAGACTCTTCTTTTGTTGTGTGGGCACTTCAGCCTTGGGTTTATTAACAGCCACAACATCATTGTTTATCAGCTTGTTTGCTTGTTCCAGTTTTTTCTTGTATGCTAAATCATAAAAACTCCTGATCCCATCTTTTTTCATTACTACACTCTTCTTATGCACATTCTTGTTCACAATTCTTCTTGATATGTTGCTTAGTCTGACTCCGTTTGTTAGACTGTTTTCGTTTTTCATTATGTTGTTGTAGAATTTCACATTTTCAAACTCATTCAACCCATTTTGGTTGAACAGCTTTGATGTGACATCAAATACATTGGTGTAGTTGTTCTCTAGGAGTGCCTCAAGCCTTTGGAACTTGGCTAGGTTTTGTTTGTATTTCTCATCGTTATCAATCTTCAGCTTTTTGTTGAAGTTGTCTTCCAGCAACTGATGATCTCCACTACTATGCATATCAATGTATTCTCTTTTGTGATTGTTGTTCGGATGCACTTTTGCGTAGCTCATAGTGTGTATCGAAGTTTGGCTGATATTGCTATTATTGTTAACAATGCATAAAAAAGAATAATGATATATATATACAACATGTAGATAAGTAATATGAGAGAAAGTCCTGTGCATACAAAATATCAGCTTACCTAGAAAAAAAAAAAAAAACAAGTATGAGAAAAAAAAAAAAGTCATGTTTTTTTTAATTAATTTGACAGTTTTTAATCAGCCAAAAAAACGATACTAAGGGGGAAAAAAATATATATATGGAGATCTATTTTAAAACCAATGACATAAGATGTAGTAAAAAAAAAATGGGATACTTATTCATTACAAAAAAAACAGGTCATAATCATTAGTATATAATTCTCTTTAAATAATCATTAGTTCTTCTTGTCATTAATGAAGTCTCTTTGTTCCTCCAAGGTCTTGGAAGCAGTGGAGAATCCCTTAGCAGTGTATTCCAAAGTCTTGTCAGCAACATCCAAAACATCGTTCTTGGCACTTCCAGCTACATCACCAGCCTTGGCCTTGGTCCATTCGTAGTTTTCCTTGGTTGTATCAGCTACTTCATCAGCCTTCTTGCTTCCCCAAGACCACCAGCTGTTGGCCTTCTTGTTAACAGTCTTTTGGGCATCATCTAGGTTATCCTTTAGTTGTTCACCAGTTTCTTGAACCTTGTCCTTGGTAGTGTACCAAGCATCCTTGACGTTTTCCTTGACATCTACAGTTTTATCTTCAGCCTTGCTCTTAGCAGAGAACCAGGAGTCCTTGACATCTTCCTTCTTGTCTTCAGCCTTGCTCTTGGCAGAGAACCAGGAGTCCTTGGCATCTTCCTTGACATCTTCGGCCTTGCTCTTGGCAGAGAACCAACCTTCTCTAGCATCTTGCTTGACATCTTCCTTAACATCTTGAGCCTTGCTCTTGGTGGAGAACCAGGAGTCCTTGGCTTCTTCCTTCTTGTCTTCAGCCTTGCTCTTAGCGGAGAACCATGAATCCTTGGCGTCTTCCTTGACATCCTCGGCCTTGTTCTTAGCAGAGTACCATGCATCCTTGACATCTTCCTTTACATCTTCGGCCTTGTCCTTAGTGGCATCCCAAATTTCTTGAGCCTTTTGAGAACCATCAGCAGCTAACTTGTCAACACTTTCCTTTCCTTTTTGGTATTGTTCTTCAGCAAAGAAGGCAGCATTGTCACCATATCCTCTCATGGCATTTCTTTCGATTCTACGGATATCTTCAGCAGTCAATTTCTTACCATTGACATCAAGCATACCAACTCTCAAGTCCTTGGTGTCAAATCTATGGGCTGGGGCACCGTTGACGTCTTCGTATTGTTCATTGGCAAAGAAAGCAGCGTTTTCACCGAATCCAGACATTATATTCTTGTTCTTGTTGATGGCATTGACTTCATCTTTTGAATAGTCCGCAGAGGCCTTCCATTGGTCCTTGACTTCATCAACCTTGTCTCCAGCAGCGTTCCATTTATCCTTGACAGCAGCCTTGTTACCTCTCCAGGTATCCTTGGCGTAGTTCTTGACTTCGTCTTTGGTATTGAAAACAGCTTCCTTCAAGGAGTTGATATCGCCTTTGACGTTTTCCTTCACGTTGTGGGTGGCAGTTGAGTAGTCGGATGGTCTTCCAACTAAGGCATCACTCAAGGCCAACAAGTCTTCCTTGATACCTTGTTTGATGTTGCTTATTTTGGATTCTCCACTGACTCTGTATGAGTGACCTAGTTCACGAGCTTGTCTTTCGTGTTCAAACAGTCTTTGTCTGCCGTCATATTGACCAGCATCGACTTCTCTGGCAAACTTCTTCAAAGATCCTTCAGTAGAAGAACCTCTGCTTGGGTATTCAGTGTTGTATTGGGAAGACTTCCAGTGGTGCAAGTCTTCTGGAGTGACTGGGCCAGCAGGGCTTTTGTTTCTTTCGTAGATGAAAGCACCTGTTAACACAGCAGCGGTACCTAAAATTACTTTTGATGACATTTTCTTTTGTTATTAATATGTGTTATTATTTATTGGTTGTATTAATGCTATTTTTTCTAAACATTTATTAACTTAATATCCAAAAAGACTTTGTCTAATCAAAGAAGGAGGTCTTGTTCTCTTAAATACTGTGGCATAATGGAGCAGTCTCCCCTTAAAAAAATTCAGGTGTGTTTAAGGAAAATTAACAATAATAGGTTTAGTAGCAAAAACTCTATACTAACCAAAAAAAAAAAATAAAATAAAACGTAATCTCCACTTTAAACAAGTGTATTACAAACGTATGTCCCTCCACATATGTCATTAATCATTACTGTTCAAAAAATAAATCAGTGATTATTTTTTTAAGGGGTAAAAAAAAATTTAAAAAAAAAATGAGAAAGTGAGATTGAAAAGTCATATTCAAAAAATGATATATATTTGAGATAATGTGGAAGTCATACAGTAAATTGTAGATATTCTGATAAGTCTTATTTTTATTTTTTTTTCCTTTTCTCCAATTAGTGGTTTACATCCACATTATCATCTGAGGTATAAAATCTTTGTATTTGAGTATTTTCCTTATAATGGTGGATCTGCATTATTTTCTTGAAGTTAACGATTATTATTATTTTTTTTTGAGTGCATGCACGTGATGTGCCGTGGATTTATAGTTTTTTTTCTAAACCCCGATTTAGCCGAAGTTCATGATCCCAAAAAATTTTTTTATCATGAAAATAACTCGTTTCTCAGCATAAATGTGACTTTTTTCCATCATGGAATCACATCGATTATAAACTTCTTTAAACAGTAATTGTTTTTAGTAGACCAAAAAAAAGAAAACAAGTCAACCTGGCACAATGTCCAATACAGTCATTGACAGATACGATCTTCAACTAGTTGTTGATCCTACCAAAAACGAGTTTGATGGTTTAATCACAATCTTCTTCACAGAGTCACCATGTTCTGATATTGTTCTAAACTCCCAAGGTTTATCTATTGAGCAATATCAATACAACACCACTTACGAAAACAAAGACAAAATCACCAACAAGAACAAGTTCCTTATAGACAAAACCAAAAAAACAGTCACATTCCCAGTCAAGTCCTTTGATGTCGACATCAAATCCTTAACCATTGTTTACAGAGGTCCTATCGAGTACATCAACAAACCAGGCATGAAGACCCAGGGTATTTTCAAGACCAACATATTGAGTAGCGAAACCAACAAGCAAACCTTCTTTGTGTCCACCAACTGTCAGCCATTTTCTTACATAAAGCTATTCCCAAGTTCATTGACAAACCCCCAAAAGGTGAAGATCGACTTCAGCTTGGTTTATCCATCCAGTGAGAACTACAAGGCTGTGTCCAACACTGAGATCATTGAAAAAAGCGCCTTGGATGAAAATCACACATTGGTCAAGTTTGCTCAAACTCCATACATGGTTCCATCCGTGTTTGGATTTTGTTTGGGGACTTTGGATTTCCTGGAAACACACGTTGACGACGTTCCTTTGAGATTGTATACTCCATATGGTGTTGATGAGGGTGGATTCTGCATTGATGCGATGAAGGAGAGCTTTGAATTATTGAAAAGGGACTTCTTTGGCAATGATTTCCAGTACCCATTGTCAAAGCTTGATTTCGTGGCCTTGCCGTTTTTGCATTGTTTCGCCACAGAAAACTTTGGAATGGTTTCCATTATGGCAAACAATATCTTGATGAGAAATTATGATGCTTTGGCCCACAAGAATATGAGAATTATCATCGCCCATGAAATGGTTCACCAATGGGTTGGTAACAAATTGACATTCATGCATGAACATACCTGGTTCAATGAGAGTTTTGCTACATTTGCTGCCATGAAGGTATTGTACCCAGACGAAGCAGATGATTATGATACTGTTTTGGATGTCTTGTATGACTACCAAATCAAGGAAAAAGATAATGCCATGGGTGATTTGGAAGCTTCTTCATTTGAGATGATGGATCGTGACAACTACACCAAGGGTGTTATGATCATTAGATATATTGTTGAAGCTTATGGGTTAGACAAGTTGATTAATGCTATTGTTGCTTTGGATAAGGAAAACGAAAAGAAGTTTGTCAAGCCAGAAGACATCTTTGCCAAAATGGGATCTTTGGACTTGTATTCATTGTTGAAAAACGGTACCAAGGAAAGAGTTGTTTTGAGCATCAATGAAGATAGTGTTGAAATTACTCCAAGTGTTAATGTTCCAGTATTTTTGAACAGCACAAATGAAGTTGTTGATGTTAAGGATTTGAAGTTGAGTGAAATCATCAAGAATAATGTAACCACCTTCAAGAAGGGTAACTATGGGTTATTCAGAGTCCACTACAACAACGCTACTGTTATCAACAACCTAATAAACTCATTAGATGTTTTGAGTGAATCTGAAATGCTAACAGTTTTGGATGACTTGAATTTCTTCATAGGTGACTACAAATCCAATGTTGCTATCAACAAGAACGACTTGACTTTGCCACTTTTAATGGCGGAAAAACTAGCCATGTTGTTGAAGGACAACACCTTTGATTCCAAGTACAACGAGTGTTTGATCAGCTTGTTGCCTATCATTCAAAGTATCTTCAGCAACTTGGAATCTCATGGTGTAACTGATTTCACCAAAATTCTAAAAAATGATATCCAAAGCAGTTTGGTGCAGTTATTTGAGATTTACAAAACCCAAGTCTTTGAAGATGCCAAGTTTGTATTTGATTTCCAAAAATGCAGTCCAAGTAATTATTCCGTTTTATCTCAAATCTTGCCATTGGTAAGTGATGTGCCCGAAGTTAAAGAGTTTACTACTGCTATCTTCACAACCTGGAGCACAGGAAGACCAATCAAATCCAAGGTTCCTATTGAATTAATCCATCCAAGTTTGTTGACACATGTCAAGAACATCAACAACATCAAGGACTGGAAGAAGGTTTACCAAATGTACTTGAAAACTCAAAACTACATGAATACCCTTGATGCAACTGAAGTAAGTGTTGAAGACTTCCAAAACTTTATATTCGCAAGTTTCAAGGAAGTTTCCGAGGAATTGTACATGACCAGATTGTTAGAATACATTGAAGAAAACTTCTATGAAGTGGATATGACCAGTAAATTGTCCTTATTGTTTGCTAATGGAAACAAACAGTTTAATAATTCCGAAAAAAAGCACAAGGACTTGTTCTGGGAGTTCTATATCAAGAACTTTGACAAGTATATCATAGAGATGAGAACCAACCAGAAGAAATGGACCAAAGTCGCCTCAGACAACTTCATCGAATTGAGTCAAAGCACCTTTGGGAGCATGACCGAATCAAAGGAGATCAACGATGTTGAGCAGTTTGTTGCCATGAAGGAATCCAAGTATGGAAAGTCCATGATATCCGAGATTCTGGACTTGAGAAAGAAGATGAATGCCAAGAAGGACCAGATCTACGTGGTTTACCTATCTGACAAATATGACATGTAGATTTACATTTTGTTAAAATTACAGACCTGTATATATATATTTTGATTACTTTGATTCATATTCAAAAAACTCAAATTCATCGATATAATCCTCAGGATCGGTTTTGTTTGCACTGAAGTCTGTGTTGTTCATGGTGGTGGCGTATGAAGCATGCAGTCTATTTTTGTTGATGAGGTGATTGATTTTCTGTTCCAATACTGACCCCAGTTCAGAATTGCTTTCAGAAGAGTGTGATTCACCATCATCCGATATATTCGCATTCATGCTGAGACCATCTGTGTTTTCAAATTTACGCAAACCACCTGTTATAGGCGACAGCTTTGAGGGGTATGTCAAGTTTTCCATAACCTTCCTGGCAACCATGTTTTTCAAGTATTTCTGCCATACTTCCATGGTTCTTTCAAACTCAGGCTTGGTTATTTGTTCAGAATCATACTTAGATCTCATGTTTATATCCGAACTGTAATTGACCATTCTATGATCTTTTTTATATGAGTTGTACTGGATTCTTCTGAACAAGGCTTTGGATAGTTCTGATGATGGCTCTAGTACTTTCAATCTCTCTGTTGTGATCATTTCGAATATTTCCGTCTTTGTCAATTTCTCCGTGGAGGTGTTATGAGCAAATGTTGAGATACTGTATAGCTTAGATTTACTTCTAAACAGAGGGATATTCTTTCTTGGATTTACTATTGATTTGTAGCTTATGGATTTTTTTCTCTTTATGGATCCTTTTTGGTGAGGCGAATTGGTCTTAGAGCTCTTGGAAGCACCGCTGTCTATGCTGCTGTTCTTTGCATGTCCTTTTTCCTTTGGTGTTATATTGATCAATTTCAGTTGTTTCAAAGTATATATTGAGAATTTCTTGTTATTTTTCTTTGGAGTATTCACAGTCAACTTTGGTGAAGATGGATGACTTATCTTGTCTTTTGGGGTATCATGAATATTGTTTTCGTATTTAGAAAATCTTTTTCTATGGTTAATGTCTTGTGCTCTGTGGAATTCATTAAAGTCATTTAAAAAAGTATTGATACTCTTGTTGCTTTCAGCGTTTCGAGGAGTTCTCTCTGGACTTCCTAGATTTGTTACTGTATTGATATGATTGGAATTGTGTTTTAGATGATATTGTTTAGACTTCATATTCTTGCTGATATAGCTGTCATTACGTTTGATATTGTGAGCTCCTTTATCTGAATAGAATTCAAGTAAAAAAGATGAAAACATCTTGCTTGTATCAGCTGTAGGATGGTTGTTTTCGGAGGAACTTGGTATAGATGCTACTGATACCATATTGATTGCAACGATATTATAGATTATTTTTTTTTTGTGTGGTTTTTCAACTCATTTTTAGTTGAAAAAATATGAGAATGTTGGAAGAAAAAAGAGAATCAAGTTGATTTATCATATATATGCAATATAACCGTATTTGTTGTTTATAAATAAAGAGCTTACTTCAGCACTTTATGTATTTTATATGAGGAAGTACAAACAAAATTATCCAGTTTAGCACTTCTGCGTTTTTTTTCTTGCATAATATTTAATAATAGCCATACAAGCTGAATTATGTTTCAAATTGGCGGATATAACAAAAAAAAAACAATACATATTAAACAGGATCGGCAACACGTGTCATTACTGTTTTAGGAAATAGTGAAAAAAAATAATATTAATCTATATTCTTAATTTTGGAATAAGGGCAACATTTTTTTTTGGAAAATAACAAGATTGAAATAGATGTTGTTCGGATATAAGACATCTAAAACAACATTAAAAACGTACATACAAACTGGAATAACAACAAAAAAAAAAAGAAGAATACTTCATAGGAATAACAAGAGGTGATACTATCACTGCAGTATGAGCAACATAGTCGTATAGGCTTATCAATAATCTTGTATTTTATACCGAATCCCTATATGTTTTTTTTTATACTAATAAACCTGTCAACAAAAATAAATAAATAAAAAAAAACCCATTAAACAACGTGTTGTTATGGTGTTTTTCTAGACTAAAAAAAAAAATATGTACCCTATATTTCTCAAATTTTTTTTGTATATACATTTTTTTTTTTCTTTGGTGTGTGTGTGTTTATTTTCTTTATATATATATTTTTTTTTGATCTTTTGGATCACAAAACTTAATTCTATTTATACTTTTGAACCTCAAAATCTTTACAAAGTAATAAACCAACTGCAAAGTACACATCAAATATACAAATACAAATAAAAAAATGGATAGATTAAGAGAAAAGTTAACTAACTTAAAGTTGGAATCTGAAGATTGGCAAAACAAATACGAAGAATTGAAGAACGAAAAGAAGCAATTGGAAGATGAAAACATCAAATTAGAACACGAAGTCACCAGATTAACCACCAATAACGAAAGATTAGAAAACGAAATTGCCCAATTGGAAGATACTGTTGATACTCATAAGCAATCTTTGCAAACTGCTGACAAGGATGCTTCTGAAAACGATGTTTTAAGAGAAAAAGCTGCTAAGTTGGAACAACAACTTGAAGATACTGAAAACGAATTAAGAGAAACTTCTGAAAAGTTGAATGCTGCTGACATCAATGTTGACAACATGCAAAGAAAGTTGGAATCTGCTGAAGTTGAAACTGCTGATTTGGAAAAGAAGTATGCTGACTTAGAAGTCAAGTACGAAGAAACCAAGAAGGAATTGGATGAAATGATCAAGTCCTTAGAAGAATTCTAATTTTGTTTTTTTTTTTAAAAAAAAGAAAAGAGATTTAGTATTTGATATACTGAAAAAAAAGACTTTGTTATTATATATGATTATTCATAACTTGTTTTAAATACCTTAAGATTTTAATTATTCTTATGATGCTTGAGCATCTATTCATGTTGTACAAATAAAGTCCTTATTTGTTTCGGGTATGTCCATTTTTTTTTCACGTGTTGTTTACACCCAACAGTATATTCTGGAACCAAAATATTAAACACCCATGGGAAAATATGTCTGTGTCGGGTTTAAAAAAATATATTAGCAATAAAAAAAAATTTACAGCACAAGGTCAAACTTATCCGATTTGGTTTCTTTTCTTTTTTTTTAGTAATTTCCTCCATTGAAAATCTCAATCCGAAGAGATTATTAAAGAAAAACCCTATTTGATTTAATCAATAAATTACTATTGATTCTCACATAAAACCAGTGATATTTTATTCTAATAACTAAGCTATATCATTATTTCGTATTTTTTTTAAAAAAAACTTTCTTTTAACAAAATGAGCGAAAGTCTTAATGGTTCTCATACAACCATTGAAAATACTGTAGATATCGCATCCATCGAAAAAAGTGTAGATATTAATGATATTCTCAAGCAAGCTAATGTTAATAATAAACAAACTATAGAGGTTGTGATACATCACCATCACCACCATCATCAAAAAGACAACGAAAATGATACAAAGGCAAGATCAACTGCTCAGAACTCACAAAGAACATCAAGCTCAAGCAATAAAAGCTACTCAGCATCACCAAGCCAAAATCTTACGCAAACAATGTTCAATACAAATAGCATCATGTCAACCAACTACTACAGCAGAAGAATATCATCCAAGAAATCAAAACGTAAAAATACTTCATACTCTGTATTGAGAGATTTATCTCTGCAGAATTTAAACGCTGCTCAGCATTTTCTTTTGGCCATGGGGAGAGACATTTCCTTTATAGTGCCAATACTAGGTTTAGTCAAATCTTTCAAAAAGGCATGGGACCTGAATATGAATACTCTGCAGAACTCACCGGACTTGGAGGACATGCCCAATCTCTACAAGACCATGATGTTTATACAGCAACAAGATACCAAAAATTTGTATTTATTCTGGCAAAATATTCTGAACAACCAATTTGAGAGTTTCAACAACAATACTATAAATATTCTATCTCATTGGAAGGGGTTTTTGAACAATTTGAACATTACAGAGAGCACCAAAATGAATGGCAATAGCTTGAATAATGGAAAGGCATTTATCAATAATGCATCAAATTATACAACCATGTCAAACATGAACAATACAAGAATGAATACAGGAAACCACATAGCACCATCATACTTATCTGCAATTATAAGAGGGAGATCATCGGAATTTTTGATGTGCGGTTTGTGGTGTATTGTTTCCATGTACTTGACCTATGTTACTTTGGATGCTTTGATGGTTCGTTGGATAACCATTTACTCAACCACCGCTGCCATTTTAAGAATGTTGTCAATATCATTATTGCTAATAGTCATTGAATTGTTCATACTAAAGACTTTATCCACTGAACAACAAGTAGTTAATAATGGTAATCAAGATTTCAAGTTTGGAGGTGAAAACTCCCTGCATGCTTGGATCTTTATATCATGTGTATTAACAGGAGTCTTTATTTGGCAAAGTTTCTGGACATCTTTCCTGCAGCAAGAAAAAAGAAAAAAGCAATCATCTCAGCAAGGTGAAGATAAAGACCAGAGTGAATCGGATGAAGAAGATGAACAAGACAAACAGAATATGATCAATTTGATGCTCAAGGATAATAAGAGTTTCATCAAGCCATTCACAACAACTCTGCAATTTTGGAAGTATACCCTAAAGAAACATCTGGATTTATACAGCATTATAGTCTTTGCTGTTGTTCCAGTTGGGGTTGCCAGCTTTTTGACCATGATTGTACTTCTGAGGAACTTGTTCATACAGAGAATTGATGTTGAACAACTGGAGAAGATATGGAATGAAGTCAATAAGGAATTTCATGTGTAGGTTAATTATGTATTTCGGATATAAGGCACTTCAATTTACAAGTTGGATTGGAAGCCCAAAATAAAATAAATAAAAAAAAAATTTTTTTTTTTTTTTCATGAAAAAGTTTAATAATTTTTCTCTCTTTTTCATATATTCAACAGATGAGATTTATACAATAAAGTATAAACAACACAACCATACAACCACATATAACACAAAATGTCATCTATATCTATTTTAGGTTTTGCTCTTGAAGCAACTGCCCCAATCAAATCAGCAATGGTTAAAAGTATATTCGGAATTGGAACACAAACAGCCACTAAGATCTGTGCTCAATGTGGTATTTCTGGAAGCACCAAAGTTGAAGAACTAAGAGAAACACAGATACTGGAATTGACCAAGCACTTGTCAAAGATGAAAATAGACAAGTTGTTGAGGGATGAAATCAACGCCAACATCGGAAGAAAAATAGAAATCAAATCCTACGAAGGTCTAAGACACAAAGATAACCTTCCAGTGCATGGTCAAAATACCAGAAGCAATGCCAAGACTGCTAAGAAGTTGAATCGTTTCCCAAGATACTACTCTTAGGCTTTGAATACATGTAAATATTAGGATATATAACAATTATAAAACATAATCTGAATCAAAAGAATTATAGCTTCGTAACTCCATCAAATGTCTGATGGTTGGTCTTCCATGGGGACAGTTCCATGGCTTGTCAAGCACACTCAAGTTTTCAACAATTCGTTTCATGACTTGCATGTTTAGTGGTCGACCAATCATGATGGACATTCTACATGCTCTCATTGCAAACATACTACGTACTTTTGAGCATCTTATATCACTGCCCAGTCTATAGTGACTTTCATTGCTTCTCAAAAGATCGATTACTTCAAAGAAATCATCAATGGTGAATTGAGTCTTTTCAGATTGGGGCAAGGTTTCAAGGAAGATGTCTTCGTTGTCTTCAAATCTGAGTTTGAATCCATTTTTGGTGAATACTTCAACATTATCCTTCATAAGTATTTTATCCAACGCATTCAATTCAATGAGAATGGGTTTGATCAATGGCTGAACATTGATCACAGTCTTTTTGAATAGTTGCTCAAAATTGTACTTTTCATCACTCGCATGTTGATCTATAATAAACATGTCATAACCAGTTTCAAGTTTTCTAGTGCAGAGTATGAACCCTAGGTTGAACTGGCCAATGATTTTCATTTTAAGGAAATCATTTTTGGTCACAGTCAAAGTTAGCAACTCCTCTTGCAAAGCATTGTTATTGATGTCGGTGTTTGTAGAGAACAAGTTCTTGTGTTTGGAATTTTTGTTCATTCCATTAATTCTAATATTTGTCATATGATTCAAGTCTATGGTGAACTTATTTTCCAAAGTTGATATGTCAATCAGTTCAGTGACCTTTTTCTCCTGTGTTTGAACAGGTTCATCTGCGCTGTCCTTCAATAGTTGTTTTACTATATCGTTGTTAACCTTCTCTGATGATTCAGCTTCTTTCGTTACCTTTGTGGGACTTTTCAAAACTCTCTTAGGTGTTGTGACCTGTTCAACAATACGTTCGCCGTCCATGTCAATAATCACATCATCAACTTCCTCGGAAGAGCTATCAACAGTTTCATTTTGTTTAGTAACAACATTTGGATTCATGAAAGAAGTAATTTTACTTTGAAAGTTTCTTGAAAATGGCTTTGCTTCGGTAGTGGTTACCTTTTCATCATATTTGTACTTGTTCAAATTTGGTCTTGTGCTTGAGGTTGTTGCAGCTCTTTTGGTGCTGATAACCTTATTAACAGCTGAAAGACTTGAGTTGTTAAACACCTCATCAAAAGTTGGTATTCTGTCTTCATCTGGTTCCACATAAACATCCAAATGAGAATCGACTTCTTCAGAATAACTATCACCATTGCTTATATCTGCTACTGTTGATGAAGTCTTTTGCCTTATTAAGCCGGACTCCTCTGTATTAGCTAGCTTTCTTTTGTTATCAACATTTTCGGTATTATCATATAACATCATCCCGTCATTGTCCCAAAACTGTACTAAACATTCCCTCAACAGTTCCAAAAACTTGTATTCATTGTGTACAAAGATTGTTCTTTTATCTGGAGTAACATTCAGGTCAAGGATGTTCACCGGAATAGTAAAATTCAATACAAAGAACGGAAATTGTAAATGGTTAAACTTTTTGTATTCTTCATTCACAACATTGGCAACTTTTGGGTAATCCAACGGTCTCTTATTAACAAAAATGTATTGATTATCTGATTTAGTTGTTTTTCCAAAACCAAAGCTCTTTTGTGACATCAAGCCTTCAATGACGATTTCTCCTCCTTCAAAGTTGTGTTCCTGAACAAAAGACTTTTTCGCAGGCATTGTGAAGTTCAAGTTTATGGGGTTGATACCCTTCATCTTGGAAATACTACCAAATATGTTGCCACAGTTTTTTAACAACTTTTGTAGATCCAATTTGTTTCCTGACTCCGAAGACTTTTGACCTATGTTGCTTAATACCAATTTCTGTTTGTTGTCAATAACATTCCAAACTTTAATATTGATATCATAGTTGATTATACAGTAGTCTTGTATAAGCCTTATGCATTTGTTGAATATAGTTTTACGATAATTCTTTTCAAAGTTTAACCTTCTCACAGGTAACTTCTTAAAGATATCCTCAATTTTTATGGTTGTACCTCTATCCATAGAGATAACATCTTGTTTTATTAAATCACCACTACTGTTATAACGTAGCTCATGGCCCATCCCATCTTCATCATTGGTACATGTCATGATTGTAAGATTGCTTATAAAACATATAGAATTCAAAGCTTCACCTCTGAACCCCAAGTTCACCAAGTTTGTATTGATGTCTTCAAAGTTTTTAATCTTGGACGTGTAATGCTTTAAACAAATGGTGTTAAAATCATTCTCTTGAATACCATGGCCATCATCTTTGATTTCGATACCGTTAAGACAGTAGTCTTTTAGAGTGATCTCAATGTTTTTGCTGTCTGCATCTATACTGTTTTCAAGCAATTCTTTGATGATACTGTTAACATCTGTGATGACTTGACCAGAGGTGATGGAATGGATATCATCCTGGGAAATAGGCTTAATTTGATTCATGTTTGGTTTGTACAAAAAAAAAATGTTTGGTTATAATTTTTTCGTGTTATTTGTCCGGATATCATTTCGTACCTTAAAAATTTCAAAGATTAACAATATAACGCGTTAAACATCAGAGTAAAGAATATCTAGGAAAATACCTGGAAAACTATTTCACAATGTCGTATGAAGAAATATCACCAAAGAAACCTCAAATACTTGACTCTAATTCAAATTTAAAACTCGCGGAACAGCATAAACTCCAGAATATCATATCCCTAAAGTTGTATCTGAAAGTTTATATCAATCTAATTCTGTACTACAACAATATATACCCATCCAACGTATTCACTACCTTGTTGAACAGTAAAAAAATATTCAATCTCTCTATTTACCTGCCTATGGTCAGACACCCCAAGATTGAAGAGTACATTGAAAAAATTATAGATTCGTTTGTTAATGACATTTTGTTAATAAGCTTCACAGCTTTACTCGAGCACGAATATGACGGTGATGATGATAACGAGTTCAACTACCTGAACAACACTCTGAAATTTATCATTGAGCTGATAGAAATCCAGCAAATAAACAACATCAACCAAAAGGTCACCACGCACGAATTCAACCTCGACTTCATAAACTTCCCCATCGACTTCTATCAAAATGCAAACCCCCAGGAAGTCATCTCAATATACAGGGAAAACCTCATCAACTTGAATACCTTTCTAAAGCTGAATCCAGGCAAGAAGAACACAAACGACAAGACATTCGATGTTAAAGTGGAAATACCGGACAAGTTTCCACTGAGCAAAGACAAACAATACGATTGGTTTTATCTACACAACAGAAAAAACAACATCACAGCTGATACAAACACGCTATCCTTGAAGGAATTGGAGTTCAGCGATAAAGTCATGATATACTCCAACTACAAACAATACATTTATTGAACAAACAAAGAAAGACTTTTTATTTGATATTTTCCGATTTATATATAAATATTCTTCTCTTATTTTTTATTTTTATGTACTCAAATTCAACAATCTCTTGAAGTTTTCGTAACAGAAGTAACTTATGGCAACTGAAGGACACACCTTGACCAAGTTTGGCAACAAACCCTTGTACAAACCCTTGAATCCTTCTCTCTTGACTGTCTTTGAGGCACAGTCAAAAAATCCATCATAAGTGTGTTTGTGTGCAAAAGTTCCTTGTGCTTGCAATCTGGTTCTCAACAAGTTGATTGGATAAACAATGGTTGCACCTATGGACCCAGAAATGGCACCCAAAGGCAACACAACCATATTTGGCAAGTGTCTGTCCTCAATTCTTGTTTCATCAGGGAAGTAGTACTGGGAAGCTATGTTCTTCAATAAGTTGAATGTACCCAAGTCAATGGCTGCGTATGGGAACATACCTGTCAAACCAGCTGGTAATCCTCTATAAAAGTTCCGTATACCTGCATTGTTGTTTTGCTTATAGGTCTCCTTGATGATCTTTTTGATTGATACGGTTGATTTAGTGTCTGAACTTAACGAACTGAACTTCACATCTTCACATTGCATTCTATATTTGATGGTATCTATTGGGTATACAAAAAGTTGCGCCATGCAACCAGCTATACCACCACATAGATAATTACCCAGTGGATAGTCCTTCATGTTTTGATAACTGTTTGGGAAGATAAGCTTTTTGACTAGTTCAAAACTCCCAAACTTTATAGCAGACTCAGGGAAGATCTTCATTGCTGATAAACCATTACCTACGTAAAACCCTTTCAATCCACCTTTTTTGTAAATCGTCTTTAGAACTTGAGATACATGCAATGTCTTGTCATTGGCAATTAAAAAGACCTTTATTCTATCAAATGGAGCAGTACAGGTTCTGGAGATAACACCCGCAGATCCACCTGCTAGGAAGTACTTCAATGATTCCTTGTTAAAGTGGTCTTTATAACTAGCATCGCTGTGCTTCTCTTCAACTTCAGGAATATCTTCTTCTTTTATTGTTTTCTTTTCTATAATTTTGGGTTTTTCATCTTGAGTTTTGACTTTATTTACAGGTCTGAATCCTAATTCAGAAGTCAATTGATCAAGTTCCAAATCCTCGTCCATTTTGAATCTATTTAAAATATCAGTATTCGAAGTTGATGCTTGAACCTTGCCTATGTAGGAGTATATGTCCAATGCAGTTCTTAATCTAGAGTTGTTGTGTCTAGGAACAAAAATCAAAAACGATTCCCATTCTTTGTAACTAATTTTGTAATCTTGGTCGTAATTGGATTTTTCTTGCAGATAATCAGGTTTCTTGCTCTTGAACCATCTCAAAAAGCTTGGTTTGTTTTCACCCTCACCTTTCTTGATTATATCCAAGTTGGTCAAGTATGTGTTTATATCTTTAAGTTTTATGAACCCGTCTTTATCTAGATCTATGTTATAAAACCCCTTTTTGATTTCATTGATTGTTGAGTTGTAGTATAATTGAAACTTCTCGTAATCAAAAGAATCTTCACCTTGAGAGATATTAAAGAACAATTCATTAAGGTAGCTTGATGATATTTTGTTGATCAGATTCTTATTGGTAACAATTTGCTTGTGCTTTTCATCGATGATATCATCAAGATTTTCTTTAAAATCGTTTTCCATGTTGATTTTGTTTGTATTCACGTACTTGAACAATTGATTTCTATCTTCAATGTACTTTTGAAATTGGGTCTTGTCGACTAAACCAGGCTTGTGTTCATCTGGAGTATCCGTTTTGGTATTTACAATTTTGTTGAACAAATCTTTGCAAGATTCATTATTATCTATGGGAGGATTATTCTTATCTGTATCGTCCATAGTGTGTATTAAATATTAAAAAATTATAACTGTTCTATAAAAAATATATCACAGTTCAATTGGTGTTATCCAGGAATAAATAAATGAAAGTTATTGATATGAAAAAAAAAGAGTATATCTTTGGTTGTGTATCATTGTTTACAAAACATTGAATAGGGAAGAAACCAAGAAAAAAGAAAAGAAACACATCACAAAAGGGGAGAGGGAATTTAGGTTCTCTTTTTTTGAAAACATACGTGAAAAATTTTGCTGTAAAAAAAAAAAAAAAAAAATGCCAAAAAAAAAAATACAACACCAAAAAGAATTTAACAAAAAAAAAAAAGAAATTTTTTCACAGGATGCACGTCATGTGATCTCCTCTGGAAAATGTGATACAACTTGATAATTATTATGGAATATATATACTTTATGAAGATCTGGTTTGTTGCTCAGCATAGTTGACAGTGTCTTGGTATCTTCTTCTGGCTTCTAGGAAATCAACAAATTCAGAGTATGTTTCAGGCAAGACAATGGAGTAACCTGGCTTATCAATGAACTTCATATCTTGTTGGAACTTTTGGATAGTACCTTCTTCGTTTTCATTTGGAACAAAGAAGGAGTAAACAAAGGATCCAGTAGGCTTCTTGTCCTTGGATTGAACGTGTTGAACACTGGTGTTGACCTTGATTTGTAAAATAGTACCAGATGAAACAGCAAACTTGCTTATGGATGGAATTTCCTTACCAGTGATTGGAGGAGGTAATAGATGTTGAAGCTTAGAAATGCACAGTTCATCTCTGCCTTTGTCTTCTTCCTTTTCTTCATTAACCTTGTAGTTATGCAATTCAGAGTAGACAACCTTGGAGTCTAAGTGTAAGATGGAACCAATTGGAACTGGAGCCTTGAAGGTGGTGGTATCTAAGGATAAGAATCTTGGAGAACCATTGGAAACAGAACAAGCAGTACAGTAGGCCAATTCAAAGGTCCACTTCATTAAGGCACCACCAAAGCATTGGAAGGAATGTCTGTTTCTGTATTGTGGTTGAACAAGCATGGTACTTTCCAATTTAGTATCCTTGGCAAACAGAATATTGTCTTTGATTCTCTTACCAGTTGATTGGTTGACTAAGTTATCTTTGACAATGGAGTCTAACTTCCATAAACTGTGAACAATTCTGGAATCTTCTTCAGACATGGAGGTATTAACAGTCAAGTTTTGGTTATCCATTTGTTCTCTCTTGGTTTTCATCTTCTTGGCAATGTTACGAGATTCAGCTCTCTTGTAATCAACCCATTCAGATTCAGAAGTTGGAATGAACTTGTTGATGGCTAAGGCTCTATGGGTTTCTGGGTTTCTGGCTACAAAGGTGAAAGTAGAAGATAGTACCTTTTCGTGTTCAAATGGACACTTTTGAATGAAATCGTGAGTAATTTCTTGTGGAAGCTCAACAGACTTGTCAAAGGAAATAGCAGAGACTTCAATTTCCATGGATGATTTACCAGTCCAACAAACGGAACCAGATAAAACAACATTTCTGTTTTGGATGTTATCCAAGTTGGTTAACATATAAACTCTATCAACACAAGCAGTAACCAAGATAGGTTCGGCTGGAGAACAATGTCTATAAGCAATTCTACCAGCTAAAGCATCCAAGTCCATGAATAATTGACCACACTTGGCATTACCATTAGAGTTGGTGTAGAAATCAGCAATGGTTGGGTTGGTGGCAAATGGCAATAGCAAGTAAGAGAAGGATTGGTCTCTAGACTTTTCACTAATGTTTGTAGACTTAACGTTATTGTACATGAAAGAATCAATTAGTTTGCCTTGTTTCAATTGGCTTAATCTTTCTTCAATGGCATTCAACCAGGTGGCCTTGAACAGATCGTTACTTTCTTTCTTATCTGGGTTGCTGTTGAAGGCAGCAACTCTGGACAAAAGATGGTAATCAAACATTTCGGATGTGACAGCTGCATTGGCATCTGGTTGTTGGTTGGCCAGAGTGGCCTTTTCAGAGTTTGAATGGGTAGGCTTTGAGAAATCAGAATTGTATAGTTTGTTTAATCTGATAGCAGAGATTAAGTTCTTAGATTTGAATTGAGATTTAAGCATTGTTTAAAAAGTGCAATGGTTTATTGATCTGAAGTGTATATATACTTGTTAAAGTGTTAGATACCAAATAAAAAAAGAAACAAGAAGATTATGTAAAAAAAATAAAATTCAGTGTTTTATACGATGTTGTTTAAATAGTGTACAGATAAGATTGATTTTTTTTCAACGTGTGTCCCCTCATCTAGGCATAATCAACAAAAAAATTGTCTAAAAAAAAATTTATACTGTGAATAGAAAGAGGGGGAATTGCCCAAGACAGTGTTTTAACGCGTGAGGGTTGGAATCTATCACGTGTGTTAATATTACCAATATGCAACTTAAATTGAAATTCCAGCCACAAATTATTCAGTAATAACCCAAAAATGCATCTTTTGATTAGATAAGAAAGTTGCCGTTTAATTATTTTTAATATTGGGCCCAGCAGAATGTCTGTACAAATCTGCAACTGTGTTGAAATATCATATGTTGTATATGTATAGATATCAGATACAATGTACAACAAAATATATTGCTAAAAGTTAACAAACATAAACTGGTAATATCCAAGTCTTTATGTTAATGATGTTACCTCCAAATACCTATATCTGATACTCCGTGGTAATTCACACTTTCATATTCAGATCCGCTACCAGACATCAATTTCTTTTTTTTTTTACATCCGTAATTTGTTACCCACCCTAAAAACTTATTACCCAAAAAAAATCTTATTCATATATCTGAAAAAACACACACACACACATCTCGAAAATCAAAACTTCAAGATACATCACTAATAAAAAATAAAAATTTTTTTTTTTTACTTACAAAATCATTAATAGCCAGCAACCAAAACACAAAACATGTCTGTAAACGTATTTGGTGATCAAGTCACTGAAGAAAAAGCTGAAAATGCTAGAATGTCTGCTTTCATAGGAGCCATTGCTGTTGGTGATTTAGTCAAAACAACCTTAGGTCCAAAGGGTATGGATAAGTTATTGACATCTATCTCCACTGGTCAATCTCTAGTCACCAATGATGGTGCTACCATCTTAAAGTCCATTCCTTTGGACAACCCTGCTGCAAAGGTCTTGGTCAATATCTCCAAAGTCCAAGATGACGAAGTTGGTGATGGTACTACATCCGTTACTGTTTTGTGTGCTGAATTATTAAGAGAGTGTGAAAAGCTAATTGATAACAGCAAGATCCATCCACAAACCATCATTCAAGGTTTCAGAATTGCCTCCAAAGCTGCATTGGATGAATTAGAAAGAAACTCCTTTGAAGATGACAAGGAATTCAAGAAGAACTTGAAGAAAATCGCCATGACTACTTTGTCCTCCAAAATTTTATCTCAAGAAAAGAACTTATTTGCTGATATTGCAGTTGAAAGTATTTTGAGAATTACCAACAGAAACAATGACGATATTAATGTCAACTTACAAAACATTCAAATAATCAAAATATTAGGTGGTCAAATCAACAACTCCTTCTTGGATGAAGGTTTCATATTAAAGAAGAAGTTTGGTAACAACCAACCTAAGAAAATCAAGGATTGTAAGATCTTGATTGCTAATACTACTTTGGATACTGACAAGGTCAAGATCTTTGGTACTGAATTCAAAGTCAACTCCACTTCCAAGTTGGCTGAATTAGAAAAAGCTGAAAAACAAAAAATGCATGATAAAATTGAAAAAATCAAAAAATTCGGTATCAACTGTTTCATCAACAGACAATTGATTTACGATTACCCAGAACAACTATTAACTGACTCCAACATAAACTCCATAGAACAAGCTGACTTTGATGGTATTGAAAGATTGGCTTTGGCCACAGGTGGTGAAATCATCTCTACTTTTGATGAACCTGAAACCTCCAAATTGGGTTACTGTGAATCCATTGAAGAAATCATCATTGGTGAAGATACTTTCTTGAAGTTCAATGGATGTAAGGGAAACCAAGCATGTACTATTGTCTTAAGAGGTGCTACTGAACAAGTTCTTGATGAAATGGAAAGATCTTTGCATGATGCCTTAGCTGTATTGCAACAAACTGTCAAATTACCAAAGATGGTTTTAGGTGGTGGTAACACTGAAATGTTGATGTCCAAGGCTGTTGAGCAATGTGCCATCAACTGCCAAGGTAAACAACAATTAGCTGTTGAAGCCTTTGCCAGAGCCTTAAGACAACTTCCTACTATTTTAGCTGATAATGCCGGGTTTGATTCATCCGAATTAGTAACAGATTTGAGATCTTCCATATACAGAGGTTTGAATACCTTGGGTCTTGATCTAAATAACGGTAAGGTTGCTGATATGAAGGAATTGGGTATTTTGGAAAGTTACAAGCTGAAAAAATCCGTTGTTTCTTCAGCCTCCGAAGCTGCTGAAGTGCTATTGAGAGTTGATAATATTATTAGAGCCAAACCAAGAACTGCTGATAGAAGAGGTTAAACACAAAAAAAAATATATATATCCTTTAAAAGCTTATATATATATTTGAATTATAATTCGGATTTGATTTCTTCCAAAACACTTGTTCTTTGCTTCAAGTATAGTTCCAATTGATTTATATTTTCGCTTACAATTTCCATATCATCTTGGAATTGAGACTCATTTACCTTTGAGGATGTAGCATTGATCAATAGATCTTGTTTATACTTCAAAAGTTGTTCGAATTGCTCCTTCACTACAGTCAGATGAGAGGGCTTGGATATGTTTTCTGTTTCCTTATTAATTGAATCGAATTCTTGATCCAATCTTTCCAACTCTTGTTTCAATCTAATCTTTTCCCAATCTTTTCCTTCAGAATTGCTGAAATCAGTACCTTCATTGATCTTTTTAGCACTTGGTGTGTATGATACTGGTGTGGAATACAACTCTGTCTTTTTGACATTATTGGTACTAGATTTTAAATCAGTATCAATGGAGTTTTGTTTAAATGTTTGGATTAAGGTTCTAGGAACAGTTGAAGGTATTTCACAATCATTATCATTCATTTGCTTGATTATGTGTATTATGTA
>JAJMDJ010000263.1:0-38267 GCA_030573495.1 Hanseniaspora nectarophila
ACAAGGATGTGTGGACAACTATCTTAAGAGCAGTTGTTAAGCATGATACGAATAATGATTACGAAAAACATGCATACACAGCAATATACAACTTGCTGATGAAACAGCTAAGCTACGAGGATGGATTGTCAAAGATTCCAGATGTGATGAACTTGTTGTAGTTGACTTTGTCTAAATCACGTGTTCTGTTTTCAAAAAGTCACTTTCTCATATGTTTTTTTTATATACATTTTTTTTTTTTTCTTATACACAATTTTTTTTTAACTAATCTTTATTTCAAATCATAAACACCAAAGATCATTACCAATAATAATTATGTCCACTACTCCGCAAATAGACCAATCTGAACAGCCTAGATTCAAGATTAAAAAATGGACAGCTGTCGGACTTTGGTCATGGGACCTAGACAGTGCTGACTGTGCCATTTGTAAGAGTAACTTGATGGAGCCATGTGTGGATTGCCAAAATGATGCTCAAAATACACAACAGCAGGACAAGAAGTTTGAGTGTATCACTGCAACTGGTGACTGTGGGCACTCCTTCCATCTGCATTGCATAAACAAGTGGCTTTCAAAGAGAAATGTATGTCCATTGGACTCACAACCATGGGAGTTCAAGAAGTACAACAAATAGGATAGAATAATATATATGTTTTTTGTTATAAGCAACGGATGATTATGTTTTTGAAGAAATCAACTTTATATATATATATAATGATCATACGTAGTAGCCTGGGTCTCTTGGGAAAATCCCCCATAGAGCCCATGTTAGACATCTGTCGTCAATCTCCTTCAGAATCTCGTCTTTCCAGTTCAGGCCTTCAATGTAGTCGTATTCAACATAAAAGATATACTGCCATTTACCTGATTGCTGTCCAATAGGTCTTGAAGAAATGCTTGTCATGTTGATATTAAAGTTTTGGAAGATTTTTAAAACCTCAACCAAAGACCCCGGGCCGTCTTTTAATGTCGTGAATGTGAGCATTACAACTTTTTCCTCCGCTTTTTCATTCAGTAGTTCAGAGTTTAATAGCAATGAAGAAAGCTGTTTTTCGTTGTCCTTTCTCTTAACAAAGGTCAAGAATCTTGTGGTGTTTCCCTTCATGTCATTAATCCCTTCTTCAACAATCTCACATTGATTCACCTTGGCACCTGCTCCAGAGCCGATGGCCAAAGAATGAATACCATTCTCCTTGTCCTGTTTGCATCTCACCATGGCCTCAGATGTGCTCTTACAATCAATGATATTTTTGAACTTGTCCTTGAAAGATGGTCTCTTCAAAAACTCTGCAACCTGTCCCCAGACCTGTGGGTGGGAATACAGATTCTCGAACTGGATATCCTCAAAGTTTGTCAAGTCATCTTTATCAG
Source organism: Hanseniaspora nectarophila (assembly GCA_030573495.1). Lineage (NCBI taxonomy): Eukaryota > Fungi > Ascomycota > Saccharomycetes > Saccharomycodales > Saccharomycodaceae > Hanseniaspora > Hanseniaspora nectarophila. The sequence continues at coordinate 1,371 of JAJMDJ010000263.1, forward strand.
CCACAACCAAGCAATGCTCGATTTTTACGTACTGCTCACCGATGATATTCAAAGGTGGATACTTTCTGTTGTTGTAGTCATTTATGAACTGATTGTTTTCATCGTTTTTGTTATTTTTGTTTAAAACATCACGAATCAAGTCATATGTAAAGACCACTTGTCCATTTGTGCTGTTTTCCAAAGGGATCACGGCATACTCGATTTCACCGTTACTTAAAACAGCTTCAAAGCAGGATGGAATACTGGCGGATGGTATCAGTTCATATTTTGAATTGTCTGGAAATTGCTGCATGGCAGCTTGGTGGGAGTATGTTCCTTCAGGCCCCAAAAAGGCTACTTTTTTTCTATACATGGGATGAATTGTCTTTGGTCTTGTAAATTATAACTATATTTTTTAAAAAAGTGGAAAATTGAAAATATCCCTTCTGAACTTTTTTTTTCTTGTTAGCCCCCAATTATTGTCATTTTCGGATATAACCATATAGGAATCATCTTACAACAAAAAAAAAAAAAATTGATATATACAGTAACTACCCTTCCTCATCTATGTCATAGAGTTAGCTAAATCAACCAACTTGTTAACATCAAAGGATGGATCACCCTTGTTGAAGGCCTTCAACATGGCTAGTCTTTCATTGACCAAACCACCTTCAATGACACCATAGAATCTTTGCAAGTTCAACAACAACAAAGTACAGTCGTTCATGTTAATAGAAGAGTCTTGGTCTAGTTGACCAACCATCAATGCAATGTTCTTTCTTTCTAGCATATCACCAAAGAAGGAAATAGTCAGGTATGGCTTGGCATACTCCTTGTGTAATTGGTACTCAACCAATGAGGTGATTATACAATGGGTGTTGTATTGGTCTGGGAATGACCATTGGACATAGAACAATTCAGCACCTGTTTTGACCTCAGCATCATCTTCAGGAGCAATGTCTCTAGGCAATGGCAAAACAAAAATAGGGTTCTCCTTGGCATTGGAGAACATCTTTTGCCACAAATTCTTTTGCAAAACAGCGTGTAAGTGGTTTTCAGCCATCTTCGCGGTGGTAAATCTGGCTCTCCACAAAAACTCAGCTTCTTGAGGAGATAACTCCATGAACTTTTCCTTATCTACATAAGAGCTCAAGGTCTTGAATGGCTTCTTTTCTTTGGTTTCAGGTATAGCACCAAGACTTTTTGTTGTTGGTTTGTTCATATCTTCAATTTCTTGACTTTCTTGGTATTCCTTTAGAGTATTTAATGGGTCAACTTGGTTAAACTCTTTTTTCTTCTTTTCTAGTTCTTCCTTCAAACTTTCTTTTAGTTCTTCTACAGTGTTGAAACCTCTTTCTTTGGCTTTTTGCAGTAGCTTTTCTTGGTATGATGTGTCGATGACTTTTGGTTTGAAGTCTAAAGATTTAAATAGCCTTGTAGTTAGAGATAGTTTCGAGATGTTGAATGCTTCTCTGTTCAATGACAATCTACTTAACATCAAAGCTGTGTAATGAAATAAATATGATATATTATTTCTCTGGTTGGAGAGATATTAATCGATGGGGGAAATGACGTTTCTGAGAAATAATATGTGTGTGAAGAAAAAAAAAATTTTATTCTGTGCAAAACGTCACGTTGGACAGTTCGGAGAAAAAAAAGACAAATCCCCCCTCTTTGTTATGACGAAATCCCCTATAAGATCACATACCCCAAAAACACAATAATAATAACACCATACAAAATGTCTGATGATAGAGAGATTGTCAGAAAAGAAGAGACGCACTGCCTGCTGATTGCTATTGGCAAGTTTGAAAACGAACATCCAGACAACAAGAATACAAACGCCAAGAAGTGGCCATACATCCTCAACACATACAACAATCTCATTAAACATGCTAAGCGATGCAAACAAGCAAGAACTCTAAGAGTCAGGTACCAGAAGCTGGTGTCAATGTTTTCATCAGGAAACATGGGGTTTCTCCAGAAGTTTTGCTATGCAGAGGATATTGAACTTCTCAAGCAGATGATCACCATGTCCAGTGAGAAGAATAGCAGTTATATGAATGAAAATGGTCTTGATACTCCAAACTCCATGCTGGACAAGATGAACAATGTTGTGGATGATGAAAATAGTACCAATGATGACGAACAACCTCTAGATACTATAAAAGTTCTGCCTAGATCAAGTTATTTGTCAACCAAAAAAGATCAAACAGCTACAAGTTCAACAGAAACAGCATCCTTAAGTAACTCAAACATATCATATGCCTCAGGAAACAAAAGCAATATGAATAACAGCGGAAAGAAGTTATCCATCTTGTACGGAGCTTGCATGATGGATGATGATGATGCCCTAACGACTTCGGATATAAGCAGAGATTTGGAAATCGCACAAATGAAAGAAACAATTAAGACTCTCCAGGAAACAGTAGCCAAGCTGGAGGAGCACTTTGAGGTTTTGACACAACGAATGGATGGTCTAGAAAAGAAGTGAGTATGTGGAAACTATTGTGTTTAATTTGGTTTATACCATTTTATTATTATTTTTCTTTTTTTTTTTGGTTAATATTTCGGTTCGGCTTTGTGCTTAATTAATAGGAAGAAAAAAATATCGAATTTAAAGCATACTCTGAAGTAATAATCAATGATGGAATATAATACGTTGGTGCACAACATCTACTGTTTGTTTATTTTTTAGCATATATACAACATAATTAATTATAAATCTGATAGTAATAATACAGTGAAAAAAAACCAAAAAAAAAAAAACCTCCAATATACTCTATGAATACAGATTCTTTACATAGAAAGGCTACCCTAAAAGCTAGAAAGAAATCCAAGCAAAAGAGCAAACACACCTTTTCTTCTCCTGTTGATCAAAACTTTGTGTCTTCAGCAGAGACTGTACACACCGAAACAGAATTTGATCAAAATTATGACAAATACTACTACCAAGAAGATTCGTCTCCTGTAGAAGCTTACGATGCAGCCAGCAGCAAGATCACCTCCAAACAGGCCATTGATGAAACAGCTGAAATTCAAACAACCAATTTTGAAAAAAACAAAATGTTCATGTTGTACCAGCTGTGGTTGTTTTCACACTTGTCAACAATCGTATCTTTTGTTATTTACTTCAGAAACGTCATTTTAAAGAAAAATTTAAAACAAAATAACAATATGGTTTACTTAGTTTGCTTGAGCTCAAGCATGTGGACGTATTTCTTAGTTTTGTACAGAATCTATACAACCAAGTTGAAGACATTACTGTTTACAAACAAGTTGAGTGAGAATACGATGATGGCTATTTTACCCTTGAGTTGTTTATTCCAAACGGAGAATTTCCATTTAATTGTCAACTGCAGTTTGTTTTTGCTTTCAAGACACAACAGATCTGTGCTTAAGTTAGCCAGCTTTGCAATATTCAGCTTATTGAACTTGGCCAATTTTTTGCTCTATGAATTCAAAAACAATAAGATTGAAGAAGAAAATGTGTTTAATGAACAAAACGAAGAGGAAAAAGACGTGAATGATGTTGGAACTTTCCAAAGAATCAAAGATGCCTTTAAACCATTGCTTCACCTTGTAGCCAAGCCTTTGCTATTTGTAATTACAGTCATTGACATGTATCAGTTTATCAACATCTACAAGAATGACATTCAACAAGCTAGAAGCACACAGGATAGATTTTTGGGAATAGTTGTCTTGATAGTATACACCATAAACTACTTGTTAAGACTTGAGTATGTAGAAAACTCAAGATTCTTTGTGAACTTCTTGACATATCAATTAGATACAATCATTGGCGAAGGGTTATTCAACTTAATGACTCAAAACTCGGTATCATTGAACAAAAATATGTCTCTGAACTTAGAAAGCAGTAGTGAAGTATCAACAGCCTCAAAGTTGTGTTATGAAATCAGTAATTTTGTCAATTCAGTATGGTTCAATTGGATCAGACATAGCATCAACATTCTCATTCCATTGAATTCTGTTAGTGATAAAATTTTGAAAAGCCAACAACATGTTATTACAAACGTTGAGTACTTTGGTATTCTCTCAAATCAGAAGATTATATCAGAAGAATAGTGAATATATATAGGAAAAATATTAATCGTTATATTAGCGGATTTAAACAATCCATTAATTACAATACTTTGTCTTTTTTGCCCCTATTTTTCTCTTCACGAAAAAAATACACAACAAATCTGTAAAATCAAAACCATTTTATAAACCCAAAAAAGATAATACCATTACCCTGCAATGAACTCTAACGCTCTACCGAGACCCAATGTCCGTACAATCCTGCTTCTTCGTGACAAACTTCTCTATGAAAGCATAAGTTTTAAAGTGATTCTATACACCGCCACAATCCTATTCCTAAACAATATCTTTTTATACCCTGGCTTTTTATATGAGTACCTAAACCCAAACAACATTGAATATGCCTTTTTAAGTCCCAAAAGTATCTTTAGATGTGTTGTACGATACGTCATGTATCCTATTCTAATAACATGTGACGGAACAGGTAATGATTTGCTGATGACATGTTTGTTGATGTATCACTTAGGGAAGCGTATTGAGTTTCTGTACAAGATCAGCATGAAGAGGATCTTAATCCAATCATACATACTTTTATTGTTTACTAGTTTAATGGTGGATTTATTATTCAAAAAGATATATGTTCCACAAATGAAATATGCTTCTTTGGTGTACACAATCATGGGTGATTACCCTACGGGTTTAAGCGCCACCATTGTTTGCGTCTTCAAAAGGTACTACTTCAAAGAAAAGTATACTTGGACCTTGAAGATAAATAGATTCTTCAGCATCAAGTTGCCTTCTAATGTTTTCCCATACACAGTAATGATTGTGTACTTGATTACCCACCATAGGGAATTGTTTTCATTGGTATTGCAGTACTTCTTATACAGCTTGATATTTACTAGATGATATATATTAATTTAAATAAATCACTTTTTGGCACCTTGTTGTTCCAGCTTTCTCTTTTCAAGAATGCTATAGTTATACACCTTGGACATGTTGACTTGCAGTGTGGTTATTTGTTCTCTCAAAAACTCTATATCTTCCATGATTTCGTTGATCTTGTTGCTATAAACATCACTCTTTTCATTCAAAATCTGTTGTGCTTCCTCATAGGTAAACTCCATTAAAATACCTGAGCCCAACCATAGAGAAACTGTGTTGGTGTTGGATTTTTTTGGAATGGATGCAAAGGCATACAAACCATCTTCAAGTTCATATTGGATATCTTGAAAATCACCATCTTCATCATCGCTCTCATCGTCATTTTGAGCAATCAAGGTGTCAATGACTTTGCTATTGGTCTTGATGTCCTTTGTTATATCAGTGATGGTTTTCAATTGTTGGTCTTTGGACTTCAACATGTATTCATATTTTTGTAGGTTTTGTTGGACATTGGCAACAGTAAGCTCCAAGTTGGATGTTATCTTGGTATCGTTCAAGTCAATAAACAGTGCCTTTGGAATCCCTCTAGGATTAACGTCTTTCAAGTCAGGTTTAGCAGTGGACATTTTGTGGTAGGTTTTTTGGGGATTGTGTTATTCTTTGAAATAACAAAAATTCAAGCTTGTTTTATGATTTTCCCACCTTGCAAAAAAAGTTCGAAAAAAAAAAAAAATATTTTTTAAAAAAATGAATAAAAATTAGAGAAATTTCAAGAAAAGTTGGATATACTGAATCAATCACAAACCATACCTTTGTATGTTCTATAAAGCCATAAGAAGATTTGGATACAAGATGGAGAACAACACAACTACTAATGGCCCTTTGAAAAAGAAGTTCAAGGTTGAAAAAACAGTTGACAAACAAGGCTTCAGAACAACAATCCACAAAGCCAAGAATCAAGAGCCTGAAGAAGTTGTTTACAAGGTTGATGATAAATACAGAGAAGTTGAGCCTTATTACTTTACTTACAAGACTTACTGTAAAGAAAGATGGCGTAACACCAACATTCACGAGTTATTGACCACTGAGTTCAGAGCTAGAAAACCAGAAGATTATGCAAAGGCTATAGATGAAGGCACTGTATTGATCAATGAAAACCCAATTGACAGAACTTATATTATTAAAAATGGTGATTTACTGCAACATAAAACACACACACATGAGCCTAAAGTTAGCAATAAACCAGTCAAGATAGTATACCAAGATGAAGAGATGATTGTCATTGACAAGCCTTCTTCAATCCCGGCACATCCAACAGGAAGATACAGATTCAACACTGTTACCAAGATATTGGAGAGAGAGATGGGGATCTTGGCCCATCCAATCAATAGACTAGACAGACTGACTTCAGGATTAATGTTTTTGAGTAAAAACCCAAAAAAAGCCAATGAAATGAGAATCTCATTGTTCCAAAGAGAATTCTCTAAACAATACATGGCCAGAGTTGCTGGTGAATTCCCATTGACGTTGGAGAATGAAATTATCATGGTGGACAAGCCAATCGGCTTGTATAACCCAAGAGTGACATTGAATACCATTGACGAAGAAAACGGAAAGCCATCCCAAACTGAGTTTAAGAGAATTTCATACGATAAGGAAACAAACACATCCATTGTGCTGTGTAAACCCTTAACAGGAAGAACTCATCAGATCAGAGTACACCTACAGTTCTTAGGTTTCCCTATAGCCAATGACCCTCTATATTCAAGTCCTGCGTTGTGGGGACCAAGTTTAGGAAAGAATGCTGAATATGAAAACTCTCTGGATGATATCTGTACAAAATTGGAAGCAGTGGGTAAAACAACTGTAAGTACAAATTGGTGGTGTGAGAATAACAACATCAATAAAAATGAGGGTGAAAGATTCAACGGTAATGAATGTGAAGTTTGTAATGGTGATATTCACGAGGATCCTAGAAAGGATGAGTTGGAACTGTGGCTACATGCCTACAAGTACGAGTCCTTGAAGAATGAGGACCCAACAAAGAACTGGTCATACAGCACTGAACTTCCAGATTGGTGCACAAGTGTTCATTCAAATTTTATGAATATGGCGTTGGAAGAAGCTGACAAGTGTGAAGCCACAGATAAGGCATTCAATGTTGGATGTGTTATTGCTTTCAACAATGAAGTTCTTAGTGTTGGTTACTCAAGAGAGCTTGAAGGAAATACCCATGCGGAACAAAATGCTTTGCAAAAGTTGAAAGACAACGGCACTGAATTACCTAAAGGAAGTGATCTTTACACCACCATGGAACCTTGTTCAGAAAGACTGAGTGGAAATCTGCCATGTGTTGATAGAATTATTGAATTTAAAGACAAAATCGAAACTGTATTCATTGGATGTGCAGAACCGCAAACATTTATACAAGACAATACTAGTGTAAAGAAGCTTATTGATAGCGGAATTAACTATGTAATACTGCCAGGTTTCAAAGAAAGAGCTGAGAAAATAGCCTTCAAGGGCCATCAAAAGTAATCATATATATTAGTCTATTATCTTAAATGCTGAGAGCTCTTAATTTTGGGTTAAAGTAGCTATCTCTATCTTTTATAAAGTTAGGATACATTTGGATGGTTGCAAAACATATAACTGTTGGGAGCAAAATCAATGATGGAAGACTTCCTAATCCAAATTGAGTCATCAAAATCCCATCCAAGAAAGGCATCAAGGCAGCACCAATGGAACCTAATGAAATTGCAACTGAAAGACCCTTGACTTGTACGTGTTCGTCTAATATCTCTACACCTGTGATGGACAATAACGGGAAGATTGGACCTATAAACATACCACAAATAAATAAGGTCACCCCCAGACTGGAGAAATACATAGTAGTTTGAGAGTAAACACCACCTAATAGAACAAAGCCTACTGTGCACATAGTTGTCAATTTGATAAAGAACTTTAAAGCTTGGTATTCGTTTACAAACCATTTCTTAATCATCATTCCGAAGTAGAATCTACCAAAAGTCAATCCGGCCCAGTAAGTAGAAACCATCCATGACATTTGGGTGCTATTTCCCTTTTTGAATTCCAATAAATAGGTATAAATCCATGATGCTATTCCCACTTCGGCACCCAAGTTGAAGAACAATGCACATGCATATAGAGGAATCAATGGATATTGCTTCAGAAGTTGCAACATTGAACCTCCCTGTTCTTGTGTTGATGTTTCAGCCATCTTGATCTTATACTCGTACTTTTGCTTGGTTTCGAATCTGAATACATAGAAACACATCAAAGAACCTAACAAAGCTACAAAACCTTCAACCAAAAAGAAGTTGTTCCAGTTGTCTTTTCCCAAGCTATCAATGTAAATAGGAGAAACGAAGGCACATATACCGTAGATACCATGAACAGATCCCAAAAGTTCGTTTTTGTAGCATGTGAAAGAAGAAAAGACATAGTTCACAATAGAATCAACCAAACCAATACCAATACCGATTGGATAGTAGCACAAAACATATATGAGGAAGAACGGTGGCTTGTTGTACAGAATTATGGCAGGAATGGCGATTAGCAAACACGCAATACTCAAACAACCTCTTTGACCAAATCTCAACAAGATTGGTTCTGCAATGAAACAAGCAGAAAAGTACCCAAAGGTCTGTGTTAAAAATATATTTGCGATGGTTGCTTGTGAAATGTTGTATGTTTCAGAAAGAATCGGGATAAGCATACCTGTGGCTTGGTTATTCAAACCAAGAGTAATGAATACAAACAATAATACAAAGATTTGTGCTTGGATCAAAGGCTTTCTAGGATCCAAAGCATACATTCTGATGGTTGTGCCTTGATAGTGTATTTCTCTGTCCTCATTATGATCCTCAGCAAGGGCTTCATCCAGATCCAAAACTGGATGGACATCGTCGTGATGATGATGGTGATCTCTTTTGCTTGGACTTAAAGCAGCCTCAGTAACTTCAAAATCGTCAGTTTTGGAGGACATTTGTGTTGGTTTGCAAAGTGTTCTTTGGGGATTGCTTATTATTTCTTTTTTAAATTACATAAGTTTTATCTAAAGACAAAACAAAAATAAGAAAATAAAACGGTGAATTTAAAAAGGCACCAGATATGACGTCTTTTTTTTTTGGCTGTAAGAAAAAAAAATGTCCGTTAAAATTGATGCATCCGTTTGATTTCGGAAAAATTGTATTTTTTTCCGACAACCGTGTTTTAACCCAATTAGGAAACTTCACTGATTTGTGAAACACCTAACAAACAAACAAAAAAAGAAAAGTTTAATTTTTAGTTATGTCCGTTTTCTTGTGATAGCCCAAATAGGAAGTTTTATATTAGCCGCGTTATTCTTAAATTTTTAATCAATTAAAAAAAATAACACCTCTACAAGATAAAAAAACGATAATCTCATTTATTGAAACATAAGTAGCACAGTCCAGTATAATTTACCTTGTTTTAATATATAAGTGACAATCAACATTTAGTTCATAAAACTTCAAAAAGTTATTTTAGAATTGAATACATGAAAAATATCTCTACATAAATAGAGCAGCTAGCAAGGCCATCAATGAAGAGCCAACAACTCCAGCCCCGTTTTTACTCTTGGCTGATGAAGCTGATGATGTTGGACCTGAGTAGTATCCATTACCATTAGTTTTAGTACCTGTATTAGTTGCACCACTGTAGTATCCATTTCCATCAGTTTTACTATTTGTATTAGTTGCACCACTGTAGTATACACCGCTTGTGGTTGCAGTTCCTGTCAAAGTTGTAGTGGTACTACCACGAACTGCAGTGTTTGCACCAACTCCAGTGTTTGTGCCAAAATATGAAGCAGGAGTTGCAGTCCATGGGTTGGAGACGGATGTTGAACCTGAAAATATATCACCACCCGTAACAAATGAATTCAAAAAACTAGTCCAAGTGGTATAGTAACCAGGAGCCTTGGTTGCTAGAAGAATAGGAGAAGTGGCGGTTGGGATGGATACAATACTACTGGATTCATTAATATCAGCACCTGCATAATTGGCTCTGGCAAGAGACAGTTCGTATTTTTCTAAATCATAAACAACATATAAACTACGTAAAACGTTATCACCCAAGATAACATTTTGATCTCCGCCTGGAGTAATTCCTAAAAGACATCTGCCTGGGCTGTTAGTAGTTAATATAAAGTCTGCCAATGGGAAGAAGTAATTTATACCACCAATTTGAAGAACATAAGCATTAAGATGCATAGCAGAGGTACTAGGACAATTCATCATAAAGAATCCATTTTCTGGATGGTAAACAGCACCTACTTGAGCAGCCATTAAATTTGCTAAAAGTTTAGGGACAATCAAAAATGTAGAACCAGAATCAGCAACAGCTGGGAACAATTGTTGATTAAAAGTAACAACACCACCTTGCTGATTAACAAAACCAACACCTTGTAAGGAAATATGGAAAGTAGTTGGGTGTTTGTATTTATTTGGAAAGATGTTGACTAATGGTACAGTATTCAAATTACCAACGTATTTAGATTTATCAATAGCACCAAATAATAAATCACCATTTTTAGCTGAGTAGGAATTCAAGAACAGAGAGTAAGACACTCTGTTAATTAAACCTTGTTGCTTCATTTGAAAAGGCAGGTTATTGTAAGTAAAGGAAATTCCATTTTCTTGAGTATGTCCAACAGGTAGATTACCTGCTGAAGGATTTAATTGAGCGGTATAGTTGTGATTGGAAAATTCGTTCTCAAGGAAACCAACACCACAAACACTGGTAAGATTACTGACATTGGCAACAGCAAACAGCAAATTATTAACTGCAACACCATTCACACTTAAGGTATCAGAACCCCAATAACCATAAGCAAAATGTTTATCGTAGTATGGAGCATAAAACGGAATATTAGGTTTTTGTTCCTTAAAAGTTTTGGAGTCATAAGGGTTGAATACACCCATTTGGCTGCATTGATTTTCAAGATATTGAAATTCTTGATTATTGGAAGAGGTGTACCCAGCAGCTTGTAAATAAGCATCACAAGCATTAACACCATGGGCGTTTTCACCCAAAACCCACAGATCAGAAGAACCAGTGTCTAGAGAGGCACTGACACTTTGATTGTTAGAACCCAAAATGACATCAACAGTATAGTGATAACCTAGATTGTCAATTTCAAATTGCAACTCACCGCTGACTGATCTCTTTTGAATATCTTGGGATGATTGGTAGTGTTTTCTGACAGGGAATCTAACAAAATCATCACCATTAATGGCTTGCAAAGCTGATAAAGCTAGTAATATTTGTTTATAAGTATGCATTGTATGTAAAAGAGCACAGGGATATTTGTTTATAAAAAATAACTGCTACAAGCTTACAATAGTTTGGTGTTTTATTGTAACATTCCTTTTTTGAATTATAAAAACTACATGATAAATGATAATATTATATGATGTTTAAATATTTAGAACTACTCACAATAATATTTTTAAACTTTCACATGAAAAATTGATCTAAAAATTCCATTGGCTTAACAATGTAGTCATCCATTTTGCTTTGTAAAAGAAAAAAAGTTACAGTGTTAGATCCAGTACATCATAGATTATAAGAGGATTTAACACCCTTAATCAAGTGAGAAATTTCTTTATAAATTTTTTAACAATAGAGTAAGACTCAAAGCTATATCCGAACCGATTGTTCAACAAAATATCCCAAATAGGAAAAATACCTGAATATATATAACATCTTAGGCTTCTTACTAATAACTTAAAACCCAAGTGCGCTTGGTTTAGGGTTAAAGTAACTATCCCTATCTTTTATAAACAGCGGATATAGATTAATGGCTCCATAACAAATAACTGTTGTTAGTAAAATCAAAAATGGTAAGCTTGCCAGTCCAAACTGAGTCATCAATAAACCATCAAAGAATGGCATCAAAGCACCACCTATAGAGCCCCATGAAATAGCTATTGAAAGACCCTTGACTTGTACGTGTTCATCTAAAATATCCACACCAATTATAGACAGCAATGGGAAAATGGGACCAATAAACATCCCACACCCAAATAGTGAAAATCCGAGACTTATGAAATATAACGCAGAGTGAGAGTAAACCCCTCCTAATAGAACAAAGCACATGGTACACAATACAGCCAACTTGATAAAAAACTTCAAGGCTTGGTATTCATTCACAAACCACTTGTCAATCATCATTCCGAAGTATAATCTTCCAATAGTTAAGCCTGCCCAGTAAACCGAGACAATCCATGACATTGGGGTGCTATTCCCTTCTTTAAATTCCAGCAAGTATGTAAAAATCCATGAAGCAGTTCCCACTTCTGTACCTAGATAAAAGAATAATGCACATGCATATAAAGGAATCAATGGATGTTGTTTCAGCAATTGAATCATTGAAACATTTGTTTCTTCTTGGGTTGTTAATTCTGACATCTTCATTTTATATTCATATTTTTCCTTTGTTTCAAATCTGAATACATAGAAACACAGGATTGCACCTATAAAAGCCACAAGACCTTGAACCAAAAAAAACTTATTCCAGTTCTCTTTCCCCAAACGATCAATAAAGATAGGAGCAATGAAGGCACAAGCACCATAAATACCATGGACACAGCCCAAAAGCTCGTTTTTGTAGCATGTAAAAGATGAAAAGACATAGTTCACAAGAGAATCCAATAGCCCAATCCCCATACCAATTGGGTAGTAGCAGAGGACGTATATGAAGAATATAGATGGTTGGCTAAATAGAACCACTGAAGGAATGGCTATCAACAAACATGAGATACTCAAACATCCTCTTTGTCCGTAACGAAACAAAATTGGATCCGCTATAAAACAAGCAGAAAAGTACCCAAAAGTTTGAGTTAAAAAGATATTTGCTATGGTAACTTGTGAGATTTTGTAAGTTTCAGAAAGAATGGGAATAAGCATACCAGTGGCTTGATCATTTAAACCAAGTGTGATGAACACAAACAGCAACACAGCAATTTGTGTTTTAATCAAAGGTGTTTTTGGATCAAGAGGATATAGTCTAATGGTTGTTCCCTGGTAAAATATTTCTCTATCTTGATTGTTATCTTCAACAAGGGTATCGTCCATATCTAGACGTGGCTCAACATCATCAGCGTGGTGATCTCTTTTGCCAGGATTTAAAGCAGTCTCTGCTCGTTCATAATCATCAGTATTAGAAGACATTGCTGTGGTTTGATCGGTTTTTTTAAGAAATGAAGTTTTTCACTAAATAACCCCATCACCCTATAATGGAATTTGATTCCCCTGTTTTTTCACCAGGGAATTCTAAAATAGGAAACAATGCTATTTGCAGCTTTAAAAGCGAGGATACCCAAACAACATCCATGATTGACTGAACATGTAATTTTCACATTACTACTATCTATATACTAAATTTGTTAAATATATAACTAAAAAATTGGCTATGTTCACTATGTATAGTTGCACAAAATGCTTTGTTCAAAGTGTTGGGTGAATTCCTTCACAGATTAAATTTTTAATCCGCTCCAGGCACGTGTTAGTCACGTTCTAAAAGTCTGAAAAAAAAAAAATTTTTTTTTTAAGTTCACGGTGACTCTCGCTTAAACCCAAATCATACATTCATTTCTTCACTCAAAACTGAATAAACATCATCCACTTGTTTAAACCAAAAACACATTTACATACACAAAAATGTCTCATAGAAAGAAAGCTCCATCTGGGCCTATGCCAGCCAAACTTAAGGCTGCATTGGCTGCTAAGAAAGGTATTGCCAAGGCTCCTGCTAAGGCTGAAAACCAAGATCCTATAATTCATCCAATGACTCAAGCCAACCTTACTGCCTACGAGGGTAATGCCAAGGAAATTGATACTCTAAATCAAGCTGTTAGAATTATGAACTCTGATCCAAAGCAAACTAAGAAGATTTTGAAGTTAGTTGATACCACCTTGAAGAAGAATGGTCTTCACTTCAACTCTTTGTTGTTGAAGGCTTTGACAAACCAAAAATCAGGTAATGACATTGAAGCCAAGGCCAACTTACAAAAGGCCTTGAGCAAGGTACCTGGATCAACAAAGAATGTTTTAAACTTGAACATCATCACACCAATGAGTTGTCAATTGATTAGTTCTTATTTCAAAGAATGTGATGACTATGAAAACAATTACATTTGGTTGAAAAGAGCTTATATGAAATCAGGTGGTCACCAAAACACAGGAAATGTGATGATGTTGAACCAATTGTGTATGCTAGCTGGACAATTGAGAAAGTATCCTGAGTTATTGGAATACAGAGAATACCACTTAGCTGCTAAGCCAGGATTCAGAGCCAACTGGACTGGTTTGGCTTTGGCCTTAGACTTGAACAATAACACTACTGAAGCTGTTGAAAAATTGGCTCAATTTGAAAAGGCTTGTGAAGGTAAAATCACCGAAAAAGAAGCCTTTGAAGACGGTGAGTGTATCTTTTACAAAAACGAATTGATGCTAAAGTTGGCCAAGAATGATCACGACAAATTGAATGAAGTCTTACAAAACTTGGAAGACAAGAAAGATCTTATCAATGATAAATTAGTCTTCTTGGAAAGAAAGGCTGAAATTTTGATAAGATTAGGTGATTTGTCAAGTGCTTCTAAGATCTACAGAAAGTTGATTCACAGAAACCCAGATAACTTCAAGTACTTCAAGATGTTGGAATTGACCTTAGGAATTAAGAATGACAGCGGTTTGAAGTACAGAATGTATTCCAACTTATTGAAGAAGTACCCTCTATCTGAGCCTTGTAGATTCATGCCTTTGACCTTCATTGAAGACCCTGTTGAATTGAAAACTTACTTGAAATTCTACTTGGACCTATACTGGGCCAAGGGGGTCTTCGCTTCTTTCCAATTATTAAAGCCATTATTCAGAAATTTGAAGTTAAGTTTCAAATTCCAAAAGTTGGCCAAAGAAATTTGTTTAGAGAGATTGTCTTCTCTTGAAGAAAATATCAAGAATGATAGTCAAAGTAAAGACAAGCTTGAATCTATTATTAGATACTTCTTATCCAACTTGTACTTGTTCCAAAGAAACTACGACGATGCTTTGAATGAAATTCAAAGATGTCAATACTTGGATGCTGAAGGAAAGACCTTGGAATTTGAATTATTCCAAGCCAGAATCTTGAAGCATATGAAACAATTCAAACCAGCTTGTGATTTGATGGAAATAGTAAGAGAAAAGGATACTAAAGACAGATTCTTGAACAATAAATCTTGTAAGTACCACTTGAGAGCTAATAATGTTTCAAAGGCTGTTCAATTGATTTCCATGTTCACCAAAAACGACACAACTCATTGTGATACTGGTATAACAGATTTGCACTACGTTCAAAACACCTGGTTTTTGAGTGAACAAGGTGAATGTTACTCAAGACTATTCAAAGAAGAATTAGCCAAGTTATCAGATGATTTGGATGAAGTTGAAAAAATTAAGATAGCCAAATCAGCTTTGCAATACAAGAACTTGGCTGTTAAAAGATTTGAGGCTGTTTTCAATATCTATAGAATTTACAAGAACGACCAATATGACTTCAACAGTTACTCATTGAGAAGAGGAACTATTCAACCATTGATTCAATTAATCAAGTGGGCCAACAAAATCCATACTTTACCTGTTTACAGAAGAATCTTGAATGGTATGGCTTATTTGGTTAAGAGCATTCCTGAGTTTTTGGATACAGTCAACGGCTTTAAGGCTCCAGAAAAGGTATTTTTAATCAACCATAGTCCAAAAGATATTAAACAAGTTGCTGCTGCTGCCCCTGAAATTGATGATGATCCATTTGGACACAAGTACGACACCATTAAGGAGACTAAGAAATTAGCTGAAGTCTTGATCAAACCATACTTTGATGAGTATGATTCCGAAGTATCCAAAACAAACAGGGAATACGTTTTATCTTTTATCATAAACAAATGGTTAGAAAGTGGCGATGATGTTCTTAACAAGTTGTTAGGCAATTATGAACAGGTTATGAATAAAATGCATGACAATGGTTGTTTATGCTTTGAGAATTTGAGTTTCAATGAAGAATTATTAAAGAGTTTCAAGCAATACATGAGCAATGAACTAACTAAGGCAACTGTAGAAGACAATTACAATAACGTTTTAGTCAAGGAATTGATGAGCTTTGTTTGAGGCTCCAAAAGGAGATAACATTTATCTACGGCTCATTTTTTTTTTTAAAAAAAACAGAATAGGAGAAATATTTAATTACTGTCAGGTATAGGACAAATCCAGTGTCTATAATTTTTTTTTGTGTGGAAAAAAGAGACCAAAAACTTTTTTGAGACTTTTCAATAAAGATTGAAAAAAGTAACACACGTAAATATAAAGACAGAATCTTTCTAATAAGAATAAAGTAAACATGAGACCAAATTTTTGAGACAATGAAAAGTGAAAACATATATAAAAAAAGCTTTAGTTCACTTTATTTTGTTTAAACTCAAATTGATAAATTTATTGTAATACACTATAGCTAATGTTTAATCTAGAGGAAAAGTTGAAGAAACCATCCTAACATAATACTACAAGTAAAACATAGTTTAAAATTAGAAATAAAAACTACGTATAAAATAACTACTTATTTATTCCACTATAATGTCCAACTACACATCTAACAATTCTTCAAACATTCACTCAGATATTCCTGCTATCTCCGAGACTCCAACAAATAATCTATGTAGCAAATCTACAGGGCAATTATTCGGAAGTGATATTTCCTCACAATTAAAGCATATAAATTTTTTTAATTTCAAAATCCACGCTGATAAGCACATATTTGGTACAAAAAAATGAGCCAGCGGTATGCGCCATTAAAAAAAAAAGGAAGAAATACACACCCATAAAGGGAGAGATTTTTTTTCTTTTTTCCTTCAAAAATCTAATCTTTACTTATATAAGGCAACGCGTATATATTTTCAAATTTGTTCTTTAGAAGCAACATCTTTTTATATCAATATATGACAGATAAAACCAAAAAAGAATATTACACAATTATGTCTTATTCTATGCCGTATGGTATCTCCAGTAACTCGAGTTTGAACTCTACTGGTTATGCTTGTCCTGCTAAATTCTCCAGTCCCTACATTTCTAGTGACTTGAATGTATTAAACCCATGTTTTATTTCTTCAGCTCAAAAGTACTTGGCCATTATCTTTTTGATTTCCATCTGGTATGAATTAATTAATTTGAAGGCTCCTATCAAGTTGGATATGAAAATCACAAAAGTATCTATAAAACATCTTTTGAATTTACTGATTGTACTAGGTTGTATGGGTTCCTGTTACTACCAATTAAAAATTAACAAGATCTTCTACAACGGTACTAATGATACATTAAAAAACAATGCTATTTGGAACTTGATCTACCTGGGTTTGGGTTCTCTACCAATGCAATACTTACAGTACTTCAAGACTCCTGCTGTTTCTACCTCCAACTTATTATACAACACCATTCAAGGTTTCTTATATGGTTTCAGATTATACCAAAGTTCCTCTTTATCTGCCTCTGATTACGGTGTTTTGCCAGCTGAATTTTATGTTATTGACATGTCCTTATTCTTCATGACTCTTAAAAACTTACTATATGAATTGTTAGTTTACATTCCAGATCCTAGATTAACTGCTTTCTGGGAAGAATCAAAGGCTTCTGGTGGTTTATTCCCACCAAGTAACATTGTCCAAGAAGTTACCTTTACTTGGATGAATCCATTTGTTGAAGAAGTTTACGAACATGGAAAGGTTGTGGATCCTTACAACATGCCTGTTCCTCCATGCCATTTAGATGTTAGAGAAGCTAACGATTCTTTGAAGGCTTCTTGGGCCATGCAATTATGGAAGAGAGATTTAAACGATTCATCTGCTGTTAAAACCACTCAACCAGTTATTTTATTAGCCGCATTGTGGAAATCCTTTGGTTGGACTGTTACCATTGCTATTTTGTATGAATTAGTTGCTGATGTCTGTACATCTATTCAACCTATTTTCTTACAACACTTCTTAAAATCATTCTCTACTGAAGATAGTCCATATCCATTATTGAACTCCTTCTTTTTGGCATTGACAATGTACTTGATAACCATAATAACAACCATTTTCCACAATCAATTCTTTATGATTATCTTTGAAGCTGGTCTACGTATTAGATCTTCTTTGATGAGTATGGCTTATCAAAAGGCCTTGAAGTTATCTCAATCTTCAAGAGATAAAAAGTCTACTGGTGACATTTTGAATATGATATCTGTAGATGTTTTGAACATTCAAAGATTCTTTGAAAACTCCCAATCCATTGTTGGTGTTCCAATTTCCTTTGTTATTGTCATGACTACATTATACAAGCTTTTGGGTCAAGCCATGTTTGGTGGTATTGTTGCCATGATCATTATGATTCCTTTAAACGCTAAGTTATCTTCCATTACAAGTACGTTATACGAAAAGAACATGAAGTACAAGGATATGAGATCTAAGTTAATGACTGAAATTTTAAACTCCATCAAGAGTATTAAGTTATATGCTTGGGAAAAGCCAATGTTAGCTAAGTTGACTCATGTTAGAAACGACTTAGAATTGCAAAACTTTATCATGATGTCCATTTATAACAACACAATCTTCTTTGCTTGGACCATGGTTCCTCTATTTGTTTCCATCTCCTCATTTGTAGCATATGCTAAGCTTACTCAGAAACCATTGACTGCTGATATTATCTTCCCTGCCTTATCTTTGTTTGACATGTTAGGTGAATTCATTTATGCCATTCCAGATATCATTACTGAAATCATTGAAACCAAGGTTTCTTTGAACAGATTGCAAGAATTTTTGTTCTTTGAAGAAAACAGTGATATGTTTGTTATCAAGGAAGGTAAAAGCAAAGACAAGAGCATTCCAGCTGTTGAAATCAAAGATGCTTCTTTCATTTGGTCCAAGTCTGCTAGCAAGGAAGATGAAGAAAAGAAGGACGACGAAAATGATGATGACGAAGAATACAATGCTACTGGTGTTAGATATGCTTTGAAGGATATTAACTTCAAGGCTGAAACTGGTGGTTTGACTTGTGTTGTTGGTAGAGTTGCTTCCGGTAAGACCACTTTATTGAAGTCTCTTTTGGGATACATGACTGCTATTCCAAGTGATGAAACTGGTTTGAAATCTCCTCAAATTATCCATAGATTTAACTCCGTCGCTTATTGTCCACAACAACCATGGATCATGAATGCCTCTATCAAGGAAAATATTGTATTTGGTTATAAATTTGATGAAAGTATTTATGAAGCTACTCTAAAGGCCTGTCAATTGGAAAGAGATTTGGAAATCTGGGCCGATGGTGATGGTACTGTTGTTGGTGAAAGAGGTATTTCTTTATCTGGTGGTCAAAGAGCCAGAATTGCCTTGGCCAGAGCTGTTTACTCCAGAGCTGATGTCTATTTGCTAGATGATGTTTTGTCTGCCGTTGATGCTGAAGTTGGTAAGAACATTATCACTCACGTTTTGTCTAGAGAAACTGGTTTATTGAAAAATAAGACTGTTATTTTGTCCACTAACTCCATCAAGATTTTAAAAGATTCTGATATGATTTATGCTTTAGAACACGGTTCCATTGTTGAAACCTCTTCTTACAATGATGCTGTCAAGAAAACTGATGAAGACTCTGTCTTAAAGAAATTAATTGAAGAATTTGGTCAACAATTGAATGAATCCTCTGAATCTGTTTCCGAAGGTCAAAGTGTTAAGGACTTTGTCTCTGAAGAAGTTATAAAGGATGCCCATGATACCACTGCCTTTGAAGATGACATTATGGAATCTGGTAACGACTTTAGCCAAAAAGATCAAACTGCTGATATTTCTGAAGTTAAATCCATGATTTCTAGAAGAGTTTCTGTTGCTACCTTTAAGCCTAACAGAGTCTTAATTGAACAAGAAAATGATAATAGAAAAACCAAACAAAAGGCTGAATCCAAGAAGGTTGGTAAAGTTTCCATGGATGTTTACTTAACTTATGCTAGAGCTTGTGGTTTATTCGGTATTTGCTTATTCTTCTTCTTTACTGGAAGTGCTAACTTCTTAGTCTTTGTTGAAAAATGGTGGTTGAAGGTTTGGTCTGATGCTGGTGATAATGTTGATGGTCCTCCTCACAGTTTGTTCTACTATGTTGGGTTCTATGGTTTGATCTCCTTATCTGTTTGTGTTTTTGCTGTTGTTAGATCCATTACTATCACTCAATTCTCAGCCATCAGAGCTTCCAAGACTTTACACAATGACATGGCCAATGCTGTTTTAAGAGCTCCTATGGAATTCTTTGAAACCACTCCTTTGGGTAGAATTACCAACAGATTTGCTTCTGATATATCTGTTGTTGATCAAGGTTTACAATTCATTTTGAGTTTCTTCATTAGAAATTGTTTGAATTATGTTACTACTGTTTTGATTTTATCCTACAGCATGCCACCATTCTTCTTATTGAATTTGGCTTTGATCTTTATTTACTACTACTACCAAAAGTACTATGTTGTTATGACCAGAGACTTGAAGAGACTAATGTCTATTTCCTTCTCTCCAATCATGTCTGTATTGTCTGAATCCTTAGTTGGTGAATCTGTTATCAATGCATTTGATCAATATGATAGATTCAACTACTTCAACTATGAAAACATTCAATTCAATGTCAACTGTGTCTTCAACTTCAGATCCACCAACAGATGGTTAACTGTCAGATTGGAAATTGTTGGTGCCACTATTGTTTTATTCACTGCTGTATTCTGTTGTGTTTCAACCACTACTGACAAGCCAATTACCGCCGGTATGGTTGGTTTATTGATGTCTTACTCCATGCAATTATCCGGTTCCTTGATGTGGTTGATTAGAATGTACACTCAAGTTGAAACCAGTGTTGTTTCTGTTGAAAGAATCAAAGAATACTGTGACTTAACTCCTGAAGCTCCAATGGACATTGAATACAACGACAACCAACTACCAGAAAACTGGCCAGAAAAGGGTGAAGTTATCTTTGAAGATTACTCCACCACTTACAGAAAGGAATTAGATCCTTCCTTAAAGGGTATTTCTTTCAAGATCAATGCTGGTGAAAAGGTTGGTATCTGTGGTAGATCCGGTTCAGGTAAGAGTACCTTGACTTTGGGTATTTTCAGAATCTTGGAACCATTATTAGGTAAGATCATAATTGATGGTGTTGACATCACTCAATTAGGTTTGAACTACAGAAAGAAATTGTCCATCATTCCTCAAGAAGGTGTTGCCTTTGAAGGTTCTGTTAGATACAACTTGGATCCATTTGATGAATACACCAATGATGACTTGGTTGAAGCCTTGAAGTTATCTCACTTGTATCCACACATTGAAAAGATGTGTAAAGAAGACATAGATTTGAAACCAGAAAACCAAGATGCTGCTGCTGCTGAAACCGCTGTTACTGAAGTTACTGTTGAACAATTGTTGGCCACTGAAATTACTGATAACGGTGCCAACTTGAGTGCTGGTACCAAGCAACTATTGTGTTTGGCCAGAGCTTTGTTGAACAAGTCCAAGGTTTTGGTTTTAGATGAAGCTACTTCTTCTGTTGATGCTGAAACTGACAAGATTATTCAAGAAACTATTAGATCTGAATTCAGCGACAAGACTATTATTTCTGTTGCTCACAGATTAGACTCCATTTTGGATAACGATAAGATTTTGGTCTTGGAAGGTGGTGAATTGAAGGAATTTGATTCTCCTGAAAACTTGATCAATGATAAGTCCACTATCTTCTACTCCTTATGTCAAAAGGGTGGCTACTTGAAAGAAAGTGCTGAAGAAACTAAGCAAGAATAATTTACGTTCATATATAAAAATAGACCTTTTTTTTAATTAACTAAATATTGACAATTTTATTTAATTTTTTTTTTTTTTGCTATCATTTTTGCATGAGCATCAATTACGGAAAACAAATTAGAGGATTTTTTTTTTCATAATTTATGTTTTTTTGTTTTCCAAAAGATAACAATATCTATATCAAATCCCCCAGAACATCAAACCCATAAACGATGAATGAGGAACAAAGAAATACTAAGGCAAGCTCAAAAATAGCCAACACTGCTGCTGATGTCTCTGATAAGATCAATGAACTGTACCTGGCCCTGCCTAAGGAAATTTTCAACAAGGAGACTTCTGGTCAAAAGAAGTCTTCACCGCAAGTGGTTGAACACCTGGGAGTTGATGATATGAACAAAATGCCAAACAAAGGGACTGTGCTTTCAAAGGCTGTTCAGTATGTTGAAACTCTGCAGAATGACATAGACGTTGGAAACAGAACAGAAGTTGATAAAAAAAACGAGATTCTGGGATTGCTGGAAGTCATGGAAAGGAAGAACATAAGATTTGATGATATACTAAGAGATATGGGGATCAGTAAAGAGCATGATCTGATGGCTTCATATACCTCTGCTGAAGTACTTCTAAAGGAATTGCTGGATATAGGCCCATTAGCAGGAACTAATGGTAATACACCAGACAAGCCCCAAAAGTGATTATATATATTTTATTATTTTTGTTAACTAAAGTTTATAAAGCTTTGTATTTAAGGATGTATTATGTACAATTTAGAAAGCAAAATTTATACACTACAGGGAAAACGTGTTTCAAGGATATTATTTTTTCCTTCTATTTTTTTTTTTTTGTTCTCTTTTTCTTTTCTTTTCTTTTCTTTTTTTTTTTTTGTTGTCTAAAGAGATTAATACATTAATCCAATACAGACCCTAACAAAACCATGTCTAGTTTACCATCTAATGATGAAGCTGATAAAAGATCAGTTTCTTACGATTCAGACGATATATCCGGGTCAGAACCAGCATTCAAAAGACACAGAGCAGAATATAACTACAACGAAGAGCCTGTTGTTCCCCAGCTAGAAAGCAAGGCTGTCTCTGGACAAGTCGACTACGAATTTGGTGAGATTGTACCACGTGCAGTTCAGGATGATAGCTCTGATGATGACTATTCCGAGTTCCCAGATAACAGCAGTGATAACGATGGAAACTTATCCCAAACCCCTAAAGAAGATGCTGAAGATCCGATGAATGACGGCAGACTTCACAATGAAGAGGAAGATGCTCTTTTGATAGATGACTTGGATGCGTATCCATCTAAGGAATCTATAGATGAAGACAACACCGGTATTGAGCAAGAACAGAAAGATGCCTCTGCTGATAAACAAGACGATGATGAAGATGTCGTGAAATTAACCGATGAGGCTAACAAAATTCATGTAACAAATGAACAAGACATTGATGATGATGGTTACGATTACAGTGATAAGTCTTTCAGATGGGAAGTTGATGCCAAGAACCCAGAAATGGAAATTCCTGTTTTGAGAAAGTCCCCAATATCCCTAAAGTTGGATGAATCAACAGGTAAATACATTTTCCCATTAATCACTAGAGAAAAGTCTCTACATTGTAGATCATGCTTGAAGTATTACGATAACGAGACTTTTTTGAATGCTTATATTGGAAACGATCAACCACCAGCCGGGTTTTATTACTTGCTAAGACTACTGGGTTTTAGAATGACAAATGAAAAGTTGCTAACAAAAATTATGTTGACTGTTTTGAATCCTGAAAACATGGGATTACCTAAAAACATTGGGGAATTAGACGAAACCACTTTGGAAACCATGCAAGAACTGTTGTATTTTGATAAATTTGATTGTGACCATTTATTAAAAGATTTGACCATTGCATTGAATAATGTGCTAGTTGGAAGAATCAGATTACCAAACTTCAATAGACTTGATCAAGTTATTGAAAAAATAAAGAATGCCAAAAAAATTTTGGTTCTGACAGGTGCTGGTATTTCCACCTCTTTGGGTATTCCAGATTTCAGATCCAAGAACGGTTTATATGAAAAGGTATCGAAATTGAATTTGGATGATCCACAAGATGTCTTTACCTTGGATATATTCTTGGAGAACCCTAGTATTTTCTACTCAATAGCACATGAAATTCTACCGCCTGATGGTATTTACTCACCGTTGCATGCGTTCATCAAGCTATTGCAAGATAAAAACAAGCTTTTGAGAAATTATACCCAAAATATTGATAATATTGAATCGTTTGTGGGGATCGATGACGATAAGGTTATTCAATGTCACGGTTCATTTGCCACAGCCACATGTGTCACATGTAATTACTGTATAAAGGGTACAGACATATACAGCTACATAAGATCCAATACCATCCCTCTGTGTCCTTATTGTTTGGAAGAAAAGGAGCTGATCTATCCAACAACACCAGCAGGTGAAGTCAAGAAAGAAGAAGATGATACCACTGAAAAGGGTATATTCTTAGGTGAAAATGTACTTTCACAAGAAGAACTCAATGGAGACATGTCTTTAAACGGGTTATTTGACCGTGAAAGCAAGCTACATGAAATAAGAAACAAGTATCCAACACGTAAAGTCAAAACACATATTGAACATACTTCAAAATCATTTGGTGTTTTGAAACCAGACATAACCTTCTTTGGTGAAGGACTGCCAAATCAATATAACAACAATATCGATAAAGATTGTAAAGAGTGTGACTTGTTGCTGTGTATTGGAACTTCCTTGAAAGTGCAACCTGTGAGCAATATTGTTAATTTAATCGATCCAAAAATTCCACAAATTCTTATCAACAGAGATGATGTTAGAACCAATGAGTTTGATGTCAAGTTGCTAGGATTCTGTGATGATATTGCTGCATACATAAGCAAGTTGCTGGGTTGGGAAATTCCACATGTCAGATGGGAAGACGAATTCAAAAACGCTGAGTTTGATGTAGAAGAGTTGGATAATGGATTGCATTATGTAACAGTCAAAAAAGAGTAATTCTTTTGAATTTCTGAATTGATTAAATATTTTTTTCTTATTTAAAATTAGCCCTGGTTTGTCTACATTTCTTTTTTTTTTCCTTTTCTGAACACCTTCCGTTTTGGGAAGTTAGCCGCGTTTATTTTTTTCTTCCATACCAAAAAAAAAAAAAAAAGAGAAAGAAAGAAAAAATTTTCACGCTTCATAATCGTACTATATAAATGGAAACGCACACATAATTTTTTTTTAAAAAGTTACTAATTCATCTTAAAGTATATTAATTTAAAGAAAATATACTAAAATACCGTGACCAAAACATATCAATTCTTAAGTGATATATTAATAAGATTACTAGCTATTGTTGCTGTTGTTGACTTTTAATAATGAATATGATGACAAAAAAGACGAAAACTTTGCTGTGCACCAGTCTGAACTTTTTCATGTTAGATTATGTATACCCAAATTTCTGAAATTCATTATAAATACAACAACACCATCAATAGTAAGCATCTTTATTGATAATTTTTTCAATATATATATAACATTTTATTTTTTTGTTTCTATTGATATCAAGAATATAGTATTATAAATTGTACATATTTCAATATATGTAAATTTTTTTAGTAATGTTTACATTTGAAAATAAATTATACTAAGAATTCAACTTTGTTTCAATTTGTGTGTATTTTTGAAAAAATGTAAACTTTTTTTTTGGTTATATCCGTTAATGTGTATAGTTAAACCATATATCCCAAATAGGAAAGTATTTTCTGGAACCAAAAAAATTTTTTAATTTTTTATCTTTTAATAATTGAGATGAGGTATGATTTCATATTTTTTTTTTTTTCATAGATTCTTCTAGCAAGATACGTTTACACTAAAATTAGATTAAGTTTTTTTTTTCTTTTGCTGGATTCATATATAAACAACTCTTTGTCAACTTTTTGAGTTTTTCTTATTTTTTATTTTTTGTGTTTTATTTCTTTTGATCTACTTATATTGATGTGTTATATGAAATCAGTCTTTTCTTTTTTCTTAAACACTTATTAACTTAAACTATATAAAAAAAAGAATATAGTAAACCAGGATACAAATACTATACGCCATACTACATTAAAAATGTCTACCGAAGAACAAAAGATCGAACAACCAATCGAAGAAACCGTCGCTGCTGTTGAACCACAAGTTGAAGAAACTGCCGCTCCAGTTGAAGAAACTGTTGAAGCCACTGAACCAAAGGTTGAAGAAGCTACTGAAGAAACTTCTGAACCAGTCAAGAAGGTCAACAAATTATTAGCTCCATTAAAGAAATGTTTCGCTAAAGTTAAGTCTTTCATCAACTAAGGAAAGTTGAAAGAACTTTTCAACTACAGCTTTAAGCTAATGTTAATTACAGTAGAGCCATATGTTTTTCTTATTGACTGATGTGTTCAAAAAAATGAAGAAATTGACTTTGTGTCACAATTTTTTTTTTCCTTCACAACTCCTTTTCGATGAGATGGGAATTTTTCCGGAAAAAAACAAACACAAGATAATCCAATATTCCTCTTTTTTTTGTGCCCTAGTTTTTTCTCGTTTGTTTTGATTCAAAAAAAAAAAAGAATTAAAAACACGTAACTTTATTTGGATTTATCGGAAATAAAGAATAATAATAAATGTCTTCTACACTAGTAATAATTCAAAAATAAATAAATAATCTAATAATTAATATATATAATTAAAAAGGTGTGAGCTTGTACTATATCCTAGTGCAACCATTCACTTAATTAATTTTTTTAAAAATCAAAATAAAATAACTATGTTGCTTTACTTGATTGTAAATTACTCTTGAGCATCAATAACAACGGAAGTATTTTTTTGGTGTATAAATCAACATCAATATCTTCATCATCCACCTCCAATCTGCTATTATGTGCGTACTCTTCACCCAAGGATTTGATTCTGTATTTGAAGTATTTTAACAAAAAGACAAGTCTTTCAGTAGCTTTATTGCCCATCAAAACATTTAAATCCAGGTAATCTGCATCATAGAAAGCTGGATCTTCCAGATATACTCCAAAGTACAGGAACGACAACAGATATGTAACTTCCTTTATGTCCAATTTGATTATCTTAGAAACATTCAAATCTGTTATATTTGGTGTGATATATTTCTTTAACTTGGGGAGTGAGGATAACTTTCCAGCAGGTATCAGCACTCTTGTGTGGTTGGTATCGGTCACCTTTGAGTTTGTATAAAATCGGTTTTGCTTGACTATATCCTGAATAGTAAAATACTCATCGTATTCATCTCCAATAGATTCATTGTGTATTTCTTTTTTATGGATTGTGAACTTGGCATGTTTGGATTTATTTGTTGTTTGTAAATGACCACTTCTTTCAATAATTACATGTGTTATGTCAGATTCATAAGGTTCCAATTGTGAGAATGCTAACTCTTCACGCAGCTTGATGACCTCACTCAAGTCATCGATGTTTTCAGTGTCACTTGAAGCAGTGATATCAACCGAGCTTTCATAATCCATTTATGGTTTTTGGAAACCCGATCTTTCTTTTTTTGGGTCTTTCGGATATAAACATCTATAATCTGCATTACAAAAAACAAAATAAAAGGGAAAATTTTTCTTGTGGTTTGTTTTTTTTTTTTTTCCCATGGTGTATTATGCATGGAGATAATAATCATCTTTAGAACATGTTTAGTGTAATCTTTTTTTTTGCAGTATCACAACATCCTTTTTAAACAAAGAAACCAAACAAAAAAAACATATTTATACATTAATATATGTCTATATTTGATGATAAGGTTGCCTTCAACTGGCTTATCTCTATATATGACCCAAACTCTAGAAGTGAAGCATTGATGCTTCTAGGTAAAAACAGACAAAAGTTTCCTGATCTAGGAAATGTCATATGGAACTCACCTGGAATGGTTACCATTTTGCTACAAGAAATTATAAAAGTCTATCCTTATTTAACAGGAAGCAAAGAACATGTTTTAACATCAGAAATATCCACCCAGATATGTAATGTTTTGGTTCTATTCCAATGCATTGCCTTTGATGAAGAAACCAGAACTGACCTTATAAACTCTGAAATTCTGTCTTATCTATTCCCTTTTTTACAATGCTCTCAAAATAACACACCACAAGAATATGCTGCTTTCAAAAAACTAGATGTTCATGATAAAATTTTGAAAAGTAGACCATTTGAATATTTAAGATTAACTGCCTTGGGTGTATTTGGATCCTTTGTTAGAGTTGACTCTTCAAATGTTGTTGAGTACTTGATTTCTACAGACTTGGTGCCACAATGTTTAATAATAATGGAAACTTGCTCTGAATTGAGTAGAATTGTAGCCTTGTTTATCTTCATGAGAATAGTCTTGAACAAACAAGGATTGAACTATGTTGTATCAAACGAAAGTAGAGTTATGTCTGTGCTTAATGTTTTGAAGAGCATGGTCTACAGCTTACAGTTGCCAAAGGAGCTGCAGTCAAAAGCCACCAATACAAATGATCAAAGTAATAACGGAAATAACCCACCAGGGAGAACTTTTAAGAATGTATTAAGATGCTATTTGAGTCTATGTGATGTCAAGGAACTGAGAACAATAATAAGATCCCAAACACCACCAGAAATATTCCATGTAATGACCACAAAAGACGACTTTAATGCCAGACAAAGCCCATCACAAAATGGTCTTAATCTAGATACCTGCCAAGTCTTGAAGCATATCAAAAATGAAGATCCAACAGTATACAAGTTGCAGGCCCAACTACTTCAGTTACTTGGAATGCCTGCCTAAACAGTAATATATATTATCATATAAGTCAGCAACATAATTGTTAATGAGTAATTTTTTTTGTAATTATATTTTGGTCGAATGTGTGCACGTGAATATACCGGTTTTTGGTTTTATCATGTTAATTGGAAGATAAACTGAATTACAAAATAAACATTACATGTTTTACTGAGTTTTCAAATAGATACCTTAATATTTAATATATATTTTAACATGTATTAATAATAGAACCCCCATTGTCGATAATATAGTGAATCGAACTACTGTTTTTATATTATTATAGTGTCGGAGATAATATTACTGTTTAATGCAAAATAACACCCACACGTTTTTTTAATGTTTTGGTGGCGTCTCCTTTAAAAAAAAAAAAACATAAAAATTTTCATTTTCTGTATAAACCTGATTTGTTGTTTATTTTTGGCATACTCACATTTCATTTCCTTTGAACAAAACTATCAAATAACCAAATACATTCAAACAAATCATGTCTTCTAAAACTTACAAGAGACTTAATGAGAGTGATGACTCTATGGCAGTCTTCCAAGACTGTTTGACCACATTCAACGAATCGCCTGTCAACCCTAACAAATGTAGAAAGTTGTTATCTAAACTTTATAGATTGATTATCAATAGTACTTCTTCTGAGCCTATTTTTAAACCACAAGAAGCAACCTCCTTGTTCTTTTCTATTTCCAAGTTATTCCAACATCAAGACAATGATTCCTTAAGACAAATGGTTTATTTGGTGATTAAGGAATTAAGTTCCATGTCTGATGATATTTTGATGGCTACTGCTTCTATTATGAAGGATATACAATCCCAAGATTCCATCATTAAACCAAATGCTATCAGATCTTTGGTCAGAGTCTTGGATTCTTCCACAGCTTTAACAGCTGAAAGATTATTGAAATCATCAATCATTTCCACAAACAACGACATCAGTTCTGCTGCCTTGGTTTCTGCTTATCACTTATTGGAAATCTCTGAACCTACAAGTAAAAGATTGATCAACGAAACTGTTGAATCCATTGATTCCAAAAAGGTCAACAACAAATTGCCAATGAAGTTGCCAGCTTCTGACTTGAACAGTGAACAATTTGAAAAGCTTCAATACCACAGTGCTCACAATACACACATGTCCCAATACCATTCTTTGGCCTTGGCTTCTAGTTTAAAGAAGAACGATGAAATGGGTTTGTTGAAGTTGATCAAGCAATGTGATCCAACAACTGTTGATAATCCATTTGCTAGAATGGAAATCTTAAGATTGTGCCACAGATTAGTATTGAAGAACTCTTCTAAGATTGATATAATCTTGCCATACTTGGATTGGTCATTAAATGGATCATCCACTAACAACTTCATTGTTCTGGAAGGATGTAAAATCATCTTCAACTTGAAATTAAAGGATTTATACCACTCTGCCATTGATCGTTTGAGTTACTTAATCAATGATAGAGCCATTTCCAGTAAATTCGCTGCCGTTAGATTGGTATCTGATTACTGCCATTTATTAACCCCAGAACTTGCTAACTCAATTGCTTCGGATATTGAAGTCTTGGTCAACAGTGAAAACAAGAGTGTTTCCTCTTACGCTATTAGTACCTTATTGAAGATTGGTAACTCTGAAAACATTGAAAGTTTGGTTAATGGTCTAAAGGGCTCTGGTATGTCTGATGACTTCAAGATTATTTTGATTGATTCCTTGGTTGGTTTAATCAGCAGATTCCCTAAGGTTATTGTTGACTTCTTATTAGATGGTTTGAAATCCAATGATGGATCCAACTTATTAAAGAACAAGATCGTCAACTGTTTAAGTGTATTATTCGAAAATGATGCCATTAACAAAAACTTGGATGAAGCCTTCAAGATCAGTATTCTAGAAAGTCTTTGTGACTTCATTGAAGATTGTGAATACACAGATGTTTTATCAAGAGTCATTTACTTACTAGGTGAGTATGGTTCAAAGATTAGCATTGATTCATCCGTATTTGTTAGACATATTTACAACAGAATAAACTTGGAAAACAGTATCATTAGAGCTGCTGCAGTTACTGCCTTGGCCAAGTTCTCTGATATCACTGAACCATTATTGAAGAACATTGCTAAAAATGATTTGGATGATGAAGTCAGAGACAGAGCTATTATTACTGTTTCCACCTTGGAAGCCGCAAATGATAACTTTGTTCCTACTGTTAAAACCAATGATCTTATCAACTCTGACAGATACTTAAGAATCTTGGAATTGAGAATGAACAAATACATTGAAAAGAATGATTTCTCCAACTTTGATATCCCAGCTGAATATGAAATAGACATCAAGGAAATTGAAGCCTCTGAAAAGACCAGTACCAAAAACACCGACAACGACGTTGTTGGTATGTCTGCTGAAGATGATGAATACTCCCAAGAGGGTACTGAAGAATCTAACAGTGGAAATGCTGCTGACTCCATCATTGAAGCCAAGATTAGACACAAGTACTCAGACTTATCTGAATCTATTTTGAATGAAGTAACGAAATCTAAGAAGCTAACTGACTCCACTTCCGAATTCTTAATTTCTTGTCAAAAGTACGTATTTGCATTCAATGACGATGACACTCAAGAAGTATTGGCCTTCAAGATTGAAAACACAATGGACTTCCCTGTTCAAAACATCAACATCTTGGATGATCCTGAAAATGTCATTGAAAACCTGGAACCACAAGAAAGAATCGAGTTATTGGTTAGAGCTGAAGATGTGGCTTTGGAAAGTGGTAAGTATTGGAGTTTGAGATTCGAAGTTGAGGACTTTGAAGAAATATTCGAATTCAATGCTCTTCTATAATCAACATGATAATATATACATTTTTTTTTTCTATATAAATGTCAAATTTTATTCAATAACCTTTCTCTTTGGCATCACAGTATCAAATGCAAGCTCCCAATTCTTGCCGTTTTTCAAGTATTCATTCATTAATTGAACAACATGCAAGGAAGTCAAGACTTTATTACCATGCATTTTTATGTACTTTCCTATAGGAAGTCTAGCCGTTTTGATGCCCAATTTGTTTGCCTTTTCATAGCACAGCTTTTTGTAACGACCTTTATCCACAATACCACCTATTATGTATGTTTTGCTTTCTTCAAAATCAACTAATTCTTCAGATGAATCAGCAGACAAGTAGATATAACTTTCTGGTATTATATCGGCATTGTCTTCAAAAATGTCATCATCAACGAACTTAAGATTTCCTTCTTGTGACCATTTCTTGTATGATGTGATTTCGTTTTCAAATCTGGTTCTCAATCTTTTGTTGAATGAGGTGACTAATATTTCTTCAAAGGGGCTATTGGATAATTTATTACAGTTGTAAATTCTAGTGATTTGTGTGCTCATGGACTTGACTTCTTTAGGTAGCATTAAATCATCAAATGAACAATCAATCACAAGTTTGATCTTGTTGCTAACTCTTTCTGTCTTTTCTTTAACAATAATAACTTTTTCTGCATCTTCACCTTTCTCCTTCTTTTGTTCTCTTTTCTTTTCTTTTTGTTTCTTCTTCTTTTCTAAATTGTATTCTTTATAAGCATCTCTGGTTAGCTCCTGGAATCTTAGTTTCATAACGTGTTTCCATTGTCTATCTGATATGTTTTCTGGTTTCTTGCCTTCACTAAAAACCTTCAAGGCTTCTTTAATTTTAAATTCTTTGATGTATCTGGTCTTTCTATCATCAGTCAATTTACCAAAGAATGGCATCTGAGAAAGCTTCAAAAGATCTTCATCGTGACCTTCTATTTCGGTGCTCATATTCTTACATATTTCAATTATAGATTCATCCAATGGAAGGACATTAGTAAGCAAGCTCTCATCAATAGGATTGTTTCTTTCTTCAGACATATTGTTTGACTAGTTTGGTTTTGGGGTTTTTGAAATTATAGAATTGGTATATATTTTGGGAGGGAAAAAAATATTGAGAAGGAACAAATTTTAAAATGTTTCGTTCTATAAAAAAAAAAAAAAGCAATTTGTTAAAAGTTACTTAACTTAAAATAAAATAGTTATTAATATAGAGTCATAAATTACATACACTTATTTCTTGATAGCAGTGGTTTCTAAAGCAGAAACAACTGGAGATAAGTTTGGATGAGCAGATCTAACGGATCTAGCAGAAGCAACTGGGTTTAATTCCATGTCTTTTTCCATAATGGCATCGATTTCACCCTTTTCAATCTTATCGTTAACGGCAGCAGCTTCTTTTTCTCTTTCAAGTTCATCCATCTTTTGTTCGTATTCCAATAAGTCAGCAGTGATGATTTCCAAGTCTCTTGGTAAGTTCCAGTATTGGTATAACCACCAGAAGGCAAAGGCAGCACCGATACCAGCAATGGCACCGAAAACCTTGACCAAATTAGGATCCTTCAAAGATGGAGAGATAATAATGTTGATGATGGAAGACAAGGCGGTTTGGAATAAGAAAATAGCCATAACGAAGGACTTCATGTTGGATGGAGAAGTAACGAAGGCGATTTGGTAACCA
Organism: Hanseniaspora nectarophila; assembly: GCA_030573495.1. Lineage (NCBI taxonomy): Eukaryota > Fungi > Ascomycota > Saccharomycetes > Saccharomycodales > Saccharomycodaceae > Hanseniaspora > Hanseniaspora nectarophila. The sequence goes on from JAJMDJ010000263.1 coordinate 34,491, forward strand.
CCAACCATAGCAAAGGTTTCAGAGATACCAGTCAAACCGTAGATAACACAAGTTTGCCATAAAGAAACATTGGCTTGGGTATCACAAGTAGAGGCGTAGTCACCACAAGCAGACTTGTTGTAAACCATTCTTTGTAAGATAGCACCACCAGCCATGGCACCAGCAGCCATCATGAAACCAATGAAGATTCTAACAGTGATATTTGGGTTCATCTTGATTTTAGTCAAGAATGGGTAAATACCGTAATCTAAAATTGGAGTAAAGACAATAATGGCCAATGGGTTGAAGTTGTTAATGATATCATTTGGAACACCGTTACTCTTCATAGCAGCAGACAAGTTGTTGATCAAAGAAGCTAAACCGTTATCATTGATGTAGAAGATAACCCAGTATAAGAATAATCTAGAAGATTTTAAAGTTAACTTGATATCAGTAACAGTTCTTTCATCGTAAATACCAGATTTTGGTTTAGATCTGATCCAAGAACTTCTACCGTTTTGAGTAGCAGCCAAGTTTGAAGGTAAAGCGTATTCAAAGAAGGTACCGTTTCTGAATCTTTGGATGAAACCCTTTTCCAAACCAACCTTCATGATCTTGAAGAAATCTTGGATGACGGATCTACCCAAAGGAGGATGATCAATAATTCTAGGTTTCAAAGCAGCTAAGATGAATGGAATCAAAGCAAAGATGAACAATGGTAATAAGAAAGCAAAGAAGTAACCCTTATCTCTAGCTAGGTAACCAGCACCTAAAGAAACGAAACCACCTAAGTTGACGGCGAAGTAGAACCATTGAGTTTGTCTTCTTAAAGTCAAATCTCTATCTAAGATGATAATTTCATCGTTAGCATCTCTGGTAACAACATCAGTTTCGTGCTTGTATTGGGATAATAATAATGGCAATAAGATTGGCTTGATACAAGCAGAGGATAAAGCCAAGGTTAAAACACCCAAGTATAACAGACCGTAAGAAGTATCTGGTAGAGACAAAACACCTGGAATAACAGCAATCATTAAGACAACGTGGGCAATGATACCGACAAAACAACCAGCGAATAACATGGTCATCTTCTTACAGTAGATATCACAAACAACAGAAGTAACCAATGGGAAACAGTAAGCAGTGAAGGATAAGAAGTTAGTGATAGAATTGGTCTTACTCAAACCCTTACCTAAAGCACCAGCATTGGCATCTTTTGGTCTAACACCGTTAACCTTGACAACATTACCCCACTTGGAGTTCTTTGGCAACGGTAATTCAACCAAGTTACTTAATCTGTCATTACAACAGTAGTATGAAGCTCTTTCAGCAAACTCAACAAGCAACATTAAGTAGACAAACCATGGTAATTTACCAGATTTGACTTTGTAAGGTAAGACGGCCTTTTCTTCTTCAGTGATAGGAATGAACTCATCTTTTTGAACATTTTCGATATCGGAGTTGGTGACAGAGAAAACATTGGACTTTTCAACAGCCAAGTCCTTTACTTCGGTAGAACTGACATTGTCAAAGGAGGCATTTTGGATGTCCTTGGCATTCAATTCAGAAGACATGATTAGTGTTTTTTGAATATATGTGAATGATTATTGGTTATTTATAATAATAAAAAATTGTTTCAGTAAGTGTGTCAAAATATACCTGAAGAAACATTTTATAATTACAAAACATTTAATTCAGAAGATTATTCACATTCGATTTATATATACTCCGAATTTCAAAAGAAGGAAAGAAAAATTTTTGAAATAAAAAGAAAAAAATTGCAGGAATTGAATCATCAAGAGATTGAATCAGACAAATTACTAATAGCTACAACAAAACTCAACAAAAAATAAGGGACATTCTTATATTAAAAACATTTCCAACTGATTGGCGATGTTTTCAAAAAAAAATTTCAATTGTTTTCTTAAGGGCGATGCATTAACCAAGACAAATTTCATAGTGAGTTTCCTAAATAGGAAATAAGTGGCTTGACACATTCATATATTTTTTTAAAAAAAAAATTTTTTGAGTGGAAAAGACATAGCATAAAATGACAAAGTGGGGGATCATCTAGAAGAAAGGGATGACTTTAAAGTCTTGAGCCTTTTGTCCCTTTGAGTTCCTTATCAGTCAGCAAGTAGACATCTGCAGTATATCTTTTAAAGAGAAAAGAGTGCCATAAATAAACGTTTTTCTTGTGTCAAGCTCACTATCAGTGTCTTTGTTAAAGGAAGCAGTATAACTGTAATTATTATGTGGGGCAAAAAAAAACATAAATTTCCAAAAAAAGGAGCTTCTACTGCATTCCTCAACTCAAAGAAGTTAACGATACTGTCAACCTTTGCTGACACATTCTTAACATAGGTTTTTTTTTGTTGCTTTGACCATTCCCATGCCGATAGCGGCTGTGCATGACTTCAAGGGTGAAAAAAAAAACAAATAAACCATTTTAAGAGTATCCCCAAAATATATCGGAAAACGTTGAATTTAGTCATTTTAAAGAAAAATTAAAAAGAAAAAAACAATAGATAACTTTTAGTAAGTATTAGTAATTATTTCTTTTTGGATGATTATCTGATCATTAATTTTATTACTTCTTGATGGCAACGGCTTCCATTCCGGAAACGACGGACTTAACACTGGTTACTGGGTGGACACCATAAGCATTCCCCTTTTCATCAGCATATCCATCGTCGTTGTATTTACCTTCCTTGGCTTCCAAAGCAGCCATTTCCTTTTCGTATTCTAACAATTCAGCAACAATGATTTCCATATCTCTTGGTAAAGTCCAGTATTGGTACAACCACCAGAAGGCAAAGGCAGCACCGATACCAGCAATGGCACCGAAGACCTTGACCAAGTTTGGATCTTCCAAGGCTGGGGAAATGATAATATTGATGATGGAAGACAAAGCAGTCATGAACAAGAATAAGGCCATGACTAAGGACTTCATGTTGGCTGGGGAAGTAACGAAGGCAATTTGGTAACCACCAACATTGGAGAAGGTTTCAGCAATACCAGTCAACCCATAAATAACACAGGATTCCCACAAGGAGATGTCAGTTTGGGTCTTACAAGTAGAGGCATGGTCACCACATGGAGATTTGTTGTAAACCATTCTTTGTAAGATAGCACCACCAGCCATGGCACCAGCAGCAATCATGAAACCAATGAAAATTCTAACAGTGATATTTGGGTTCATCTTGATTTTAGTCAAGAATGGGTAAATACCGTAATCTAAGATTGGAGTAAAGACAATAATGGCCAATGGGTTGAAGTTGTTAATAACATCATTTGGAACACCGTTACTCTTCATGGCAGCAGTCAAGTTGTTGGTTAAAGAACCAAGACCTAAATCATTAATGTTGAAAATAACCCAGTATAAGAAAATTCTTGAGGCAGTCAAAGTCAATTTGATATCAGTAACCATTCTTTCGGAGTAGAAACCCTTTTCTGGCTTAGATTGAAGCCAAGAGACTCTGTCAGGTTGGTGCTTGGCAAGGTATGATGGCTTTGGATATTCCCAAAAGGTTCCTTTTTTGATTCTGGCAATGAAGTTACCTTCTAAGGCAACCTTCAAAACCTTGAAGAAATCTTGTAAGATGGAGGTACCAGCTGGAGGAGGATCTCTGATTTTGGTTTTTAATGGGAGTAGAATGAAAGGAATGATGGCGAAGATAATCAATGGCAATAAGAAGGCAAAGAAGTAACCCTTATCTCTAGCTAGGTAACCAGCACCTAGAGAAACGAATGCACCAATGTTGATAGCAAAGTAGAACCATTGAGTTTGTCTTCTTA
>JAJMDJ010000264.1:0-38200 GCA_030573495.1 Hanseniaspora nectarophila
AAAAAAAAAAAAAAAAGACATGACCGATATCTAGCCGCAATCGGAAGTACCGGGTCATTAACAAAAAAAACGCAAATAGCCCATTTTATGGATTTACCCCTCTTAAACTGAACAATTCAGTCTAAATCCCTTCCGGTAATCCGCGCACTTTTTTAGTCGGAAAAAAAAAAGTGAAGGCTAATCTGTTAATTTTTCAAATTTTTTTTTTTTCTGATTGTGAGTTTCATATACCATCCTTGCATGACTATATATATAAAGTATCTTGAATTTTTTTCTGTTTATTAATACTTTCAATATCCCTTTATTTTTTATATAACTTCTTTATTAACTATACAAACATATACAAGTAGAAACCATCTTTTTCATTTCAAATACATACCAAAAGATTTTAATCCGTTTGTTTTAACTATCTAAAAAAAAACTCACTATCTAATCTCTTTTTAACAAAAAAAAATTTAAAAATCATAATTTAAAAAAAAAAACCCCCCCTCTACTACTACTTTTTTTTTTTAAAAAAAAATCAATAACCTTTTTAAATTTAAACACCATAGAATTATTTATTTTTGACCATCAAACAATATTATTCTTACCTACTACTACAATTTTGAATAATCTTGATCAACCCCCCTATTTATTAAAACAAAAAAAATCAATATTCAAATCCCTTTCAAATAATAATTCAAATGACTACTGCTTTATCTAACAAGAAAATCATCTCTTCTGATCCATACGACCCTGCTACTGCCAGAGACACTTACGCTGGTGGTAAGCCATTCACCTCAGAAGACATTGAAAACTTAAAAGACAATGAAAACATCTCATGGGCCAACACCATGCCAAAGAAAGTTGGTTTGTACAACCCAGACTCCGAATTGGACTCTTGTGGTACCGGTTTCGTTGCCAACATCAAGGGTACTCCTTCTCACAAGATCGTCTCTGATGCCAGACCATTATTATGTAACATGACCCATAGAGGTGCTACCTCCACTGATGGTAACGGTGATGGTGCTGGTATCTTGGTTGGTATTCCTCACAAGTTCATGTCCAGAGAATTCAAGTTGGACTGTAACTTGGACTTACCTGCTGCCAAGCAATACGCTGTTGGTAATGTCTTCTTCAAGAAGGACACCGACTTGAAGGCCTCCATCAAGTCCTTCGAAGACTTAGCTGCTGATACCGGTTTAACCGTCCTAGGTTGGAGAGAAGTTCCAAGAGACTCATCCATCTTAGGTTCCGCTGCCTTAGGTAGAGAACCTCACATCATGCAACCTGTCTTGGTCTTCACCAAGTTACAAGGTCAAGAAATCTCTGAAGCTGACTTCATCAAGGAACACGAAAGAGAATTCCAATGTAGATTGTACATCTTAAGAAAGTTGATCTCAAAGCAAATCGGTCTTCAACAATGGTTCTATGTTTGTTCCTTATCCAACAGAACAATTGTATACAAGGGTCAATTGACTCCAGCTCAAGTCTACAACTACTACTACGACTTAACCAATGCTTACTTTGAATCCCACTTGGCCTTAGTCCACTCCAGATTCTCCACCAACACCTTCCCATCTTGGGACAGAGCTCAACCTTTAAGATTATTGGCCCACAATGGTGAAATCAATACTTTGAGAGGTAACAAGAACTGGATGAGAGCCAGAGAAGGTGTCATGGCCTCCAAGGCCTTTGACAAGATCGAACAAGATGTCCTTGCCAAGATCTTCCCTGTTGTTGAAGAAGGTGGTTCTGATTCCGCTGCTTTGGATAACGTCTTAGAATTATTGATCTTAAACGGTGAATTATCCTTACCTGAAGCCGTTATGTTATTGGTTCCAGAAGCCAGCCATCCTACCATGGACTCCCACTTAAAGGCCTGGTACGATTGGGCTGCTTGTTTAATGGAACCTTGGGATGGTCCTGCTGCCTTAAACTTCACAGATGGTAGATACATCGGTGCTATGTTGGACAGAAATGGTTTGAGACCATGTAGATACTACATCACCTCAGATGATAGAGTCATCTGTGGTTCTGAAGTTGGTGTTATTCCAGTCAAGAACGACCTTGTTATCAAGAAGGGTAAGTTAATTCCTGGTGATATTTTATTAATTGATACTGATGCTGGTAAATTGGTTGATACTAAGAAATTAAAAGCCTCCTTCGCCAAGAGAAACGACTTCAAGTCTTGGTTATCCAAGGTCATCAAGTTTGAAGACTTATGTGAAAAGACCTCCAAGTACATTCCATCCCAATTGCCTTTGAACACTGAATTCAACAGCAGCAACTTGCACCAAGATCCTAGATTATTGGCCAATGGTTACACCATGGAACAAATCTCCTTATTGATGGTTCCAATGGCTATCAACGGTAAAGAAGCCTTAGGTTCTATGGGTAACGATGCTGTCTTAGCTTGTTTGAATCAAGACCCTGTTTTGGTTTATGAATACTTCAGAGAATTATTCGCTCAAGTCACCAACCCTGCTATTGATTCCAATATGGAGTCCACCTTCATGTCCATGGAATGTTACATTGGTCCTCAAGGTAACTTATTAGAAATGTCTCCTTCCCAATGTGACAGATTATTCTTGAAGTCTCCTATCTTATCATGGCAACAATTTGAATCCTTAAAGAACATTGAAAAGGTTTACCCATCTTGGACTGCTGCTGAGTTGGACTTCACCTTTGCCAAGTCTGAAGGATTATTAGGTTACGCTGCCACAATTGACAGAATCTGTAAGGAAGCTTCTGAAGCTGTTGAAGCCGGCCACAAGATCTTATTCTTATCCGATAAGACCTTCGGTGAAGACAGAATTGCCATTTCTGCCTTAATTGCCTCTGGTGCTGTTCACCATCACTTAGTCAGAAACAAACAAAGATCCCAAGTTGCTATCATTGTTGAATCTGCTGAAGCCAGAGAAGTCCACCATTTCTCTTGTTTATTAGGTTACGGTGCTGATGCTGTTTTCCCATACTTGATGATGGAAACTTTAGTCAAGATGAACAACCAAGAAATGGTCAGAAATGCCAACAACGATGAAATGACCTTGGACAATGATACCTTATTGGACAACTACATCCACGCTATTGATAAGGGTATCATGAAGAACATGGCCAGAATGGGTATTTCTACCTTAACTTCTTACAAGGGTGCTCAAATCTTTGAAGCTTTAGGTTTGGACAACACTGTTGTTGATGTTTGTTTCGCTGGTACTGCTTCCAGAATCAAGGGTGCTACCTTTGAATACTTAGCTCAAGATGCCTTCTCCTTACACTACAAGGGTTTCGGTGGTAGATCTCCATACGGTTACGAATGTATTTCTAGATCTTTGAACTTACCTGAATCTGGTGAATACCATTGGAGAGATGGTGGTGCTAAGCACATCAACAACCCAACTGCCATTGCTTCTTTACAAGATTCTGTTAGAAACAAGAACGAACACGCTTGGGACATGTATGTCAAGAAGGAAATGGAAGCCATCAGAGGTTGTACCTTAAGAGGTTTATTAGACTTGGATTACGAAAACTCTAAGGAAATTCCTCTTGACCAAGTTGAACCATGGACTGAAATTGTCAGAAGATTCTGTACTGGTGCCATGTCTTATGGTTCCATTTCTTGGGAAGCTCACACTACCTTGGCCGTTGCCATGAACAGATTGGGTGCCAAGTCCAATTGTGGTGAAGGTGGTGAAGATCCAGAAAGATCCTTTGTCCACTCCAATGGTGATACCATGAGATCTTCCATCAAGCAAGTTGCTTCTGGTAGATTCGGTGTTACTTCTTACTACTTGTCTGATGCTGATGAATTACAAATCAAGGTTTCTCAAGGTGCTAAGGCTGGTTCAGGTGGTTACTTACCTGGTCACAAGGTTGACAAGAACATTGCCAAGACCAGACATTCTACTCCAAATGTTGGTTTGATTTCTCCACCACCTCATCACGATATCTACTCCATTGAAGATTTGAAACAATTGATTTACGATTTGAAGTGTTCTAACCCAAGAGCTGAAATTTCTGTTAAGTTAGCTTCTGAAGTCGGTGTTGGTATTGTTGGTGCCGGTGTTGCCAAGGCTGCTGCTGGTGATGTTACCATCTTAGTTTCCGGTCACGATGGTGGTACTGGTGCTGCTTACTGGTCCGAAATTAAGTACACCACCTTACCATGGGAATTAGGTTTAGCTGAAACTCACCAAACCTTGGTTTTGAATGACTTAAGAGGTCACTGTACCTTACAAACCGATGGTAACTTGAGAACTGGTTTCGATATTGCCGTTGCTGTCTTATTAGGTGCTGAATCTTTCACTTTAGCTACTGCTCCATTGATCTCCATGGGTTGTATCATGTTGAGAAAGTGTCACTTGAATGCTTGTGCCGTTGGTGTTGCCACTCAAGATCCAGATTTGAGAGCCAAGTTCCAAGGTATGCCAGAACATGTTATCAACTTCTTCTATTACTTAGTCAATGACTTCAGAAAGATCATGGCCAAGTTAGGTTTCAGAACTGTTGATGAAATGGTTGGTCACTCTGAAAAGTTAATGAGATATGCCAAGACTACCACCAAGAACATCAACATTGATTTGGACCCAATCTTGACTCCAGCTCACACTATCAGACCTGGTGTTGCTACTAGATACACCAAGAAGTTAGAAGACAAGATGTTCGCTAGATTGGATAACAAGTTAGTTGATGAAGCTGAAATTACCTTGGATAAGGGTCTACCAGTTAGCATTGATGCCTCCATTATCAACACCGATAGAGCCTTAGGTGCTACTTTGTCCTACAGAGTTTCCAAGAGATTCGGTCCTCAAGGTTTACCACAAGATACCATTGTTGTTAACTTGAAGGGTTCCGCTGGTCAATCTTTCGGTGCCTTCTTAGCTCCTGGTATTACCTTCAAGTTAGATGGTGATGCTAATGATTACGTTGGTAAGGGTTTGTCTGGTGGTCAAATTGTCATCAAGCCTCCTCAAGGTTCCAACTTCAAGTCCGATGAAAACGTCATTGCTGGTAACACTTGTTTCTATGGTGCTACTTCCGGTAAGGCCTTCTTGTCTGGTTGTGCTGGTGAAAGATTTGCTGTCAGAAACTCTGGTGCTACCATTGTTGTTGAAAAGATTGTTGGTAACAATGCATTCGAATATATGACTGGTGGTAGAGCTGTTGTCTTATCTCAATTAGACTCCTTGAATGCCTTCTCTGGTTGTACCGGTGGTATTGTTTACTGTTTGACTTCTGACCAAGATTCCTTCAAGTCCAAGATCAACTCCGATTCTGTTGAATTACACTCTTTGGATGATCCTGTTGAAATTGCCTTTGTTAAGAACTTGATTCAAGAACATTACCACTTGACTCAATCTGAATTAGCTAACAGAATCTTGAACAACTTCAACCACTACTTATCTTCCTTCATCAAGGTCTTCCCAACTGATTACAGAAATGTCTTAGAAAAGGAAGCCAAGGAAGCTGCTGCTGCTGCCTTGAGAACCAAGAACTCCTACTTGAAGAAGTTAGAAAGAACTGAAAAGATTGTTGATGCCACCAATGGTGAAGTTGATGTTGCTGCTATCAAGAGACAAAAACTTGCTAAGGCTGTCGTTGCTTCCCACAAGAACACTCTTCACGAAGCTAAGGTTGCTGATTTGGAAGACTCTGTTCAAGATGCTGATCAATTAGAAAAACAAGTTGAAAAGTTGGATAAGATCAAGGGTTTCAAGAAGTACAAATTGAGACACGAAGCTTACAGAGAAGCTGCTGCTAGAACTGATGACTGGAATGAAATTTCTGATGCTATTACCAAGAAGGACGCTAAGTACCAAACTGCCAGATGTATGGATTGTGGTGTACCATTCTGTACCTCTGATACTGGTTGTCCTGTTTCCAATGTTATTCCAAAGTTCAATGAATTAGTCTTCAAGAACCAATGGAAGTTAGCTTTGGACAAGTTATTAGAAACCAACAACTTCCCTGAATTCACTGGTAGAGTCTGTCCTGCTCCATGTCAAGGTGCTTGTACCTTAGGTATCAACAATGATGCTGTTGGTATCAAGTCTGTTGAAAGAGTCATCATTGACAACGCCTTCAAGGAAGGTTGGATCAAGCCACAACCACCTCTTCACAGAACTGGTAAGACTATTGCCATCATTGGTTCTGGTCCATCTGGTTTAGCTTCTGCTGATCAATTGAACAGAGCTGGTCATTCCGTTACTGTTTATGAAAGAAATGACAGATGTGGTGGTTTGTTGATGTATGGTATTCCAAACATGAAGTTAGACAAGAAGATTGTTCAAAGAAGAGTTGACTTGTTAGCTGCTGAAGGTATCAAGTTTGTTGTCAACTGTGAAATTGGTAAGGATGTAACTATTTCTGAATTGAAGTCTAAGCACGATGCTGTCATCTATGCCATTGGTTCCACCATTCCAAGAGACTTGAGAATTCCAGGTAGAGAATTGAAGAACATTGACTTTGCCATGACTTTGTTATCCAAGAACACCAAGGCTTTGTTAGAAAAGGACTTGGAAACTGTTCAAAAGGCCATCAAGGGTAAGAAGGTTGTTGTCATTGGTGGTGGTGATACCGGTAATGATTGTTTGGGTACTGCTGTCAGACACGGTGCTGCTTCTGTTGTCAACTTTGAATTGTTGCCACAACCAGCCAAGGAAAGAACCAGTGACAACCCATGGCCACAATGGCCAAGAATCATGAGAGTTGATTATGGTCACGCTGAAGTCAAGCATCATTACGGTAAGGATCCAAGAGAATACTGTATCTTGTCCAAGGAATTCCTTGGTAATGATGAAGGTGAAGTTACTGCTATCAAGACTGTCAGAGTTGAATGGAAGAAGTCTGACTCTGGTGTTTGGCAAATGGTTGAAGTTCCAGGATCTGAAGAAATATTCGAAGCTGACATTGTCTTATTGTCCATGGGTTTCGTTGGTCCAGAATTAGTTGAAGATCCAGATGTCAAGAAGACCAACAGAGGTACTATTGGTACTGTATCTGACTCTTCTTACTCTGTTGATGGTACTAATGTCTTTGCCTGTGGTGATTGTAGAAGAGGTCAATCTTTGATTGTCTGGGCTATTCAAGAAGGTAGAAAGTGTGCTAGAGAAGTTGATTCATACTTGATTGGTAACACCTTCCTACCAGGAAATGGTGGTATCATCAAGAGAGACTACAATCTACTTGAAGAACTAGCTGCTCAAGCTTAAATAGAGAGAACAGATAAAAAAATGATTTATGAAATTCAGGTAAAGAAGCAAAAACAAAAGAAAACATCATACTATTTATTAAAAGATTAAAAAAAAAAAAAGAAAAAGAAAACTAATCAATTAACAAGAAAAAAAAAATAAATATTAATTGCAATATTAAAGAAATGAAAACACAGTTGTAGTTTGGAAACTATTTTGAAGAAAAAAGGAAAAGCACAGAAGGGTAGTAGCTTCTGATTGTTTTTTTGTTAGAATTCTATCTACTGCTAACATTCGCATTATTTATTTTTTGTATATATTATAAGAACAATATAGTTGAGTTATTTTTTTTTAATATAAAAATGAAAAGCAAGTTTATTATCAATTTCAATTGATTAAATATTTTTTTTAAAAAATTAAAATGTCAGGTTTATAAGTTTTTTTAAAAATTTTTTTTCTTTTTTTTTTTTTAGGCCTGTTTCGAGATTTCGTTTCTTTCTCTGGTGTAAATTTTTTTTTTTTTTTTTTTTTTTTTTTTTAGGCCTGTTTCGAGATTTCGTTTCTTTCTCTGGTGTAAATTTTTTTTTTTTTTGTATTTTCTTATTTTTGCAAAATTATGACATCTTTGAAGATGTGATGTGTATTATCATTGTTAGAACAACCCCAAAAAAAACAACCTTACATTAATAATATATAAAACACAACAAAAATGTCTTGGGATGATGAAGATTTTGAAGTTTCTGTCAACACTGCCGAACCTATTTTAGAGTCTTGGGATGATGACTTTGCTGATGACGTTGATATTTTAGCCAAAAAGGAAAAAACTCCTGAACCAAAGAAGGCTGCTCCAGTTGCTGACAAAGCCAAAGGTGGTAAGAAGAAATCCGACAAAAAAGGTGAAGATGTTCTATTGGAAATTGATACTCTAGATCCAAAGACCAGAGCTGATATGATGAAGAAGGCTGAATTAGCTGCTGATTTGAACCATGCTGCTGACTTATTTGAAGGTCTAGGTGTTTCTCACGACCACCCAAGAGCCAAGTTCACTGAAGCTGACTTTGAAAGCTCCATGATGAAGAAGGCTACCTTCACTAAGGAAACTCCTATTGAAACACATCCATTATTCACTCAATGTGAAACCAAGAAGGATTGGGAAAACTTAAGAAAGGCTGTATCTCAAGCTGTTACCTCCATGAGTGAAGTTTCTGCCTTGAACTACAGTTCCTTATTAGCCATTGATTTAATCAGAGATGTTGCCAAGCCATTACCAATTGAACAAATTAGACAAACCATAGCTACATTGACTGTTTTCATGAAGGAAAAGGAAAGAAAGGAAAGACAAGCCAGATTAGCCAGAGTCAAAGGTGGTACTGCTTCCGGTGGTGCTGGTAAGAAGAAAGCCAAGGGTGGTAATGCCAACATGGGTGCCATGAAAAAGAGCTCTGAATTCGACATGTCTTCCATTGACGATACCTTTGAAGACTTTGGTGACGATGACTTTATGTAAATGCCAAAGCAAAGTGTAGTTTTAAAAGAAATAAATAGAATAGTGATATATAGCTTTCATTGTGATACAATTTTTTTTTTTTTAATTGAAATTAAATGCAGACTATTATGGTGAGCATAACAAAGAACAATATATCTCTGTGTAATTGATTATCTAGCATAGTGTTAAAAAAAGTGGGTTGATAATATCTGAAATAGTTAATATAAAGTCTAAAATATGATTGTGACTTTCGGTGATTGTAAGATCATAAAATAATCCCTATTAAATATTTGAAAAAATATATATTACGTTTGGTAAGATGGATTAATTTCGTAATTAACCAAAAATACAGGCGGGGCTGTTATTTTTTTTTCTTAGTGATTAACCAGAACCGACCAAATTTTTTAGGGGAGTATACATTGTTAGTCAAAGTCGTAATGACGATTTTATGTGTTTAGAAAAAAACTAGTGAATCCCTTAATGACGACGTCATGTTAAATGGTCATTTTTGCCTTTAAAAAGACCATTTGGCTAGGATATATAAATAGGGGGCAGCATGTAATTTTACATTCATAACAGTTAATTTTGATTTATTTAAAAAAAAAAAAAAATTACATATGATAAAAACCCAAAACTAGAATAATCTAATATCCGATAACAATGTACAGAGCCAACCAACTATTAATTAAATCCTCCTTAAAGCAAACTTTAAAGCTATCTCAACTACCAGTAAGACCAGCCTTGTGCTTTACCAGACCATACAGTATCAAGAGCACCATCAAAGAAACTTTAAATGACTTAAACGAATCCACCAAGGGTGCCAGTAAAGTTATTGAAAAGGCTGAAGACTTAACTGAACAAGCAAAGGCTAAACTAGAAGGCGTCAAGGAAGCCGTAGTTGACTCCACTGAAGACTTAACCACCAAGGCCAAGGCCAAGGCTGAAGATGTCAAGGAAGCTGTCAGTGAATCAGCTGAAGATTTTCCAGAAAAAGCCAAGGCTAAGGCCGAAGATGTCAAGGAATCTGTCAGTGATTCCGCTGAAGACTTATCCAAGAAGGCCAAGTCCAAGATGGAAGATGCTAAGGAAGCCTTCAGTGAAACCACTGACGACTTACAAGCCAAGGCCTATGAAACTAAAGGTCAAGTAAAAGCCGAAGCCAAGCACGCCAAGAAGAACATCGCTGATAAGGCCGATGAAATCAAGAAGGACATGTAATGAGGTTTTTGATAAACCACATTATGATGTCAAATTAGTGCTTACAATGATGAATAATGAATTTTTTTTATAAAAACAAAAGGAATAATCGTCCTTTATATAGATAATTTTTTCTTTTTTTAAACTGTTTTTTTATTGAAATAGTTCTACATAGTTTGAAGGTACAAAGCCCACTTCACCTGCTTTGTTTCTTGCCTTCCACCATTGACTTTCAGAACCTGTTAGAGAAGTTACTGACAAAATGGCTATGATTTGGTTCTTCTCTATCTTCAACTCACCCTTGCTGGGGTCTTGTGGTGTGTAGCTGTATAAAACCTTGGCAAACTTTGCATCTTCTGGACTCACATCTCCACTACCTTGTATAGAACGTTGTCCATTGAGGATTCCTGACATGACAACTTTTTTGCAAAGATATGGAACACCCAATAATAGACATATCACCATGAATATCCTTCTTATACTTTTTCTTTCTTTATCGTTCAGTTTTCGATTATCTCTAGAAATAAGTAGAATTCTCTTTATAAACATAATTGCAGACTGGAGTGTGCTTCTAAGATCTTCCTTGATGTTTTTTGCTTGGTTGCTGATTTCTTTGAATGTATGCATGATTCCCTGCATGGCCATGTATGATGATTCTATCAATTGTGTGGTGCTTCCTACAGTCACCAATACTGTTTCCAAAAGACTTATTGATTTTTGTAAACCAGAAGGCAAGTGTTCTGTGCCTCCACCCATGAACATCCCTGCTCCACCCATGTACGGATTCCCCATTCCTCCTCCGTACATGGAGTAAGGGTTCATCCCAAACCCTGATCCATATGGATTGAGACTTGAAGATGAGTATGGTGTTCTCGGCAGCTGTGGCATTTGCATATCTTCAGTATTCATTCTAAATGTATGTTGTTCTTGGTGTGACTAAACAATGATTAATTATTTTGAAAAAAAAAAGAAGAAAATATGAAAGGGAAAAAAAAAAACAACATCTCGATTATTTTATGCGCACATAATCAAACATTTTTTTTTACAAAAAAAAAATTTAGTAAATAATCATTAGCTTTATTGTAAAGTCATGTTATGGGGGGTATATATACAGATGTTTGACTTAACAAGAGAGTCAACCATTAAAAATCTTTATCACAGATTATCACCACTGTCAACTCTTATAGGCAAGTTCAGGTTGACACCCTTCTTCTTTATGTAAGAACCATTTCCTCCAGTAGTTGAGGAGCTGGTTGATGAAATAGTGGACATTCTATTTTGAGTTCTGTGCTTAGGAGATGGAGAATGCTCAATTCTGGAGGTGTTTCTGGACTTGGTCATCTCCTCCAGTTGATGTGGTTCAATCTTGGATAGCCTGTTCTTCTTAACATACAAAGAACCGGCTCTTGCAACACCTGGTGCATTCTTTGAAGCTAAGGATATGTTTTCAGAACTCATATCGGAGAATTTATCATCATCTTGCTGGATCTTTTCGTTCAAGTTTTCGTTTTGGTTCGTTAGCTTTGAGATCATATCTTTGTATTCATCGATTTTACTCTCCAAGTTACCAACCTTGCTGGTCATTTCAGTTTCAAGATTTTCCTTTGATGTAATGGTATCATGCAATGTTTCATAAACTATCTTGTCTTGGATTTGTCTTTGGTCATTCATAGCGTAACGAAGCTTGTCATTAGTTAGCTTTAATTCTTGGATCTGCAGTTCCATTTGCTTCATCTTCAATTCAACTTGCTGTTGCTTCAATAAGTTCAATTGCATCTCAGCATTGATATATTCTTCATCTTCATCCTGCTCGACTAAAGCTCTGCTGGATTTGGCCTTTCTCAAAGACTTTCTGTTGTGATATCTGGTTGATGATCCATATTCGGAGTTCATCTTTGAACCTTGAGGAGCTTCATTTGAAGTCAACCTCTTGTGAGCATCTCTGACAGGCATAGGAACTTCTTCCCATGAAAGACTGGAGAAGTTGGAGATGTGTGACATTCTGTTGTCAACAACGTCTGCATAAGTGTATCCAATGATACCCATTCCGTTAGTTTCATCTTCTGGATAGTTATATTCTGAATTACCTCCGTACGAAGGTTGTAAATCATTTACAGATTGGACCAATCTCAAGGATCTTTGTCTTTGATGCTTCTTGTGTTGAGTCTCATATTGATGCATATCATTTTGCAAGTCTTGAGATGTTATCGATACTTGTTTATTGTGGCCCTTATAAAAGTTCTTCTTTTTGTCGTTATGTTCATAGCCAGTCATGTTTACACTTTCTTGCTTATTATCTTCTGAATCAGAAGAGACATCAGATAATAAACCTGAATTTTCACATAGTTGCTCAAATTCAGCTGGAATAGGACCTTGTAAGCTAGGAGTCCCAATGTTTTCAAGATTCTCTTCATCAGGTAAAGAACCACCAACATAATCAATATCAACTTTTTGCGATAATACTCTACCCATAGGCAAATCAACCTTGGTTGATGTAGTAGAGCTTATACAAGACTTATCAGTGTGTGAATAATCTGCAGATTGGTTTGCCATTGTTGGTTCCTTTGGAGCAATAAAAGTCTTTTGAGGCTTGACTTCTTTGACTGGAACTGGCTTCTTGGTTTCAGCTACATGCATTTTATTAAAAGTCAATGCATTTGACAACAAGTCAGATAACTTTGGTTGTTTTGTAGCCTTTGAGTTTTGATTTGTGTAAAGCTTACTTGGATCGTTATTATTCATATTCTTAAAATTTAAAAATCCTAAAGCTGAAACATTGGTATTCACAGTTGATGATTGTCCTGAAGTACCAAAAGAATCACTTAATCTTCTGTGGTTCAACATATTGTTTTCTCTTGAGGCTGATAAACTGTTGGATCTCTTTTGTTGAGATGCACCTAAGAAAAATGTATTCAATAGGTTACCATTGTTGTTATTCTTTGGAACAAATAGCTGATCAGATAAATCATGTTCAGAGATGGATCTAGATCTACCTCTTCCTCTAGACATTGGCTCATGGTCTGTGTCTGCTAAGAAGTTGTCAAGTTTACTTAAAGAGGTGGTGATGTTGTTGTCTGTGTTTGAAGTCTTTCGAGGAATAAACATATTGTTTCCAAGCCACCCAGCTTTGTTATCCTCAGCTCTGCTCATTATATATATTATTTGGGTGTTGTATGGTGAGTATTTGGTAGTAAATAGTATATGTGTTTATTTCTTTTTTTTTGTTGTTTTTTATTTGTTTACAGTTTTTTTTTTTTTTGCTTTTCTTTCAAATGGATGAATTGTGTGATTGTGATGATGGGGGGTATTTGTTTACACGTGTGTTTCCTAAATGGGGGGTACACTTATTGGTATCGGATATAAGCACATAATTTATGTTTTTTATTTTTTTGTTTAAACACCGCCATAAAAATATTGTATATCATATCTTAACAATTGCCCTGAATCGGAGATATATTCCACACATATGAAAATTCTCATGACTCACAAATTTTTTTTTTTTCTGTCCAACTAAAATTTTTGAAAAAAAAAAAAAAAAAAAACTTCAATTTTAAACATATTATGTGTTTCCCTCTTCATTTTATTTTCAACAAAATGACATAACAACCATATATTTAATTGTTGTGATATGCTGGCATTAGGAAATAAACAATTAAGCAAGTTCAGTAACCTCTTGAGGCTTTACTCTACTGCCAAACCAGCCCCATTAACTGCCAGTCAAAAGGCTCTTTTCAGTGAATTGGACAAGGATGAATTAGATCCAGCCACACAAACACCTGACTATGTCAGATTAACATTGAGATCCCATGTATACGATGCCATTGATGAAACCCCAATCACCAAGGGTGTCAACTTATCTCAAAAATTCAATACCAACGTTCTTTTGAAAAGAGAAGATCTACAACCAGTTTTTTCTTTCAAATTTAGAGGTGCTTACAATATGATCTCCAAGTTGAATGAAAAACACAAAGGTGACATTTCAGGTGTTATTGCCTGTTCTGCTGGTAACCATGCCCAAGGTGTTGCCTTATCTTCAAAGTTATTAAATATCCCTGCTACAATTGTAATGCCTGTTAATACCCCTTCAATCAAGCACAGCAATGTTTCCAGATTAGGTGGAAGAGTTGTATTATTCGGACAAGATTTTGATGAATGTAAGAAAGAATGTGCAAAGTTGACTGAAGAACTAAAGTTGATCAACATCCCTCCATTTGACCATCCTTACATCATTGCTGGTCAAGCTACTATTGCCATGGAAATATTAAGACAAGTTAAAAGATCCAACAGCATTGAAGCTGTATTCGTACCTGTTGGTGGTGGTGGTCTTGTTGCCGGTGTTGGTGCTTATTTGAAGAGAATTGCTCCTCATATCAAGATCATTGCTGTTGAAACTTATGACTCCCCTACTCTACATAGCTCCTTGGAAGCCAACAAGGTTGTTGATTTAGATACTGTTGGTACCTTTGCTGATGGTACTGCCGTTAGAAGAATTGGTACTGAAACATTCAGAATTTGTCAAGAAGTTGTAGATGAAGTTGTTAGAGTTGATACTGATGAATTGTGTGCTGCCATGAAGGATATCTTTGATGATACCAGAACCATTGTTGAACCTTCTGGTGCCTTGGGTGTTGCTGGTATGAAAAAGTACATTTCTCAAAGACCTGAAGAAAGCCATGCTTCTAAAACATACGTTCCTATTCTATCTGGTGCCAATATGAACTTTGATAGATTAAGATTCGTTTCTGAAAGAGCTGTTTTAGGTGAAGGTAAAGAAGTATTTATGTTGGTTACCATTCCTGATGTTCCAGGTGCTTTCAAAAAGCTACAAAATATCTTACACCCAAGACTTGTTACTGAGTTCTCATACAGATACAATGAACACCAACCACAAATAAGTGGATCTGGCTCCGCTCCAGCCGCCTGTATCTACACCAGTTTCAGCTGTGTTAAGAGAGATGAAGAATTGAAGAAGGTTATCAATGACTTGAACGAAATTGGCTTCCAAGCTATCGATATCTCTGACAACGAAATGGCTAAGTCTCATGGTAGATATCTAGTTGGTGGTGCTTCCAATGTACCTAATGAAAGAATAATAAGCTTCAACTTCCCAGAAAGACCTGGTGCTTTGACCAAGTTCTTGAATGGTATGAATACCAACTGGAACTTGACTTTGTTCCACTACAGAAACCATGGTTCTGATACTGGAAAGGTGTTGGTTGGTATTTCTGTTCCTCCTAAGGAAAACATGGCTTTCCAAAAGTTCATAGATGATTTAGGTTATGTTTATGAAGATGTCAGTGACAATGTTGTTTTCCAAAAGTTCCTGAGATATTGATTATTTGAAGAGGACTTGTGAGTTATATATTTATAGATAATCGTACTATTTTTTTTTTTTTAAAAAAAAAAATTAGTTAAAAAAACTTTGGACTTGAAGAATTCATAGTTTTAATTTTTTTTTTTTTGGAGCAATCTTTTTAAAATGGAATGTTCACAATGATCATGCTATATAACATTACAAATAATACAAACCTTGAAAATTTATAACAAAATAGCCATTTTATTATAATGGTGCATACAGGTAACACCATGAAAGGCTTTTTTGCACAAAAATGCAGCTACCACATGTTTGCTAAGAATGCTGTAGGAACAAAGATGAATTCCAAAAAACTCGATGAAGTTGTATTGTTACAAAACACTGGATACATAGCTCTTCAAAATACAGGTTACTACCATTACTTACCATTGGGACTAAAAACTCTGAATAAAATATCAGCAGTAATTGACAAGGAGTTCAGTATAAAAGACGACTACAAGTATGATATAGAGAAATTGGAATTAACTCAAAGTTCACCAGCCAGCTTATGGGAAAAGACACACAGATACCCAGCCAATAAAGAAGAGGTTTTCACCTATGAAGAAAGTGATAAAAACCTAAGATTATTGAACCCAACATGTGAAGAATCAATCACAGCTTTGTTTAAGGATACTTACATGAAAGGTAACGCTCAACTACCTAAAGTATTTTATCAAACAACTAAAAAGATTAGAAACGAAAAGAGACCGAGATTTGGACTGGTAAGAACAAGAGAGTTTGTGATGAATGATTGCTACTCTTTCCATGACACAACAGATGATGCCTCTAATTTCTTCAAGATTATGGAAAAGAAATACAAAAACATATTCAAGGAGTTGCAAATTCCTGTTATAGCTGCTAAGGCTGATTCTGGGGATATTGGTGGGGATGAATCTATCGAATTTCAATATCAAGACAAAAGAGGGGAAGATACTTTATTAACATGTAATTCATGTAATACTGGCTTCAATATTGAGCAATTCAGTGGTGACTTGAATAAGGCTCTTCATGAGGGTGTAACAGAAAATCTAACATTCAAACTATGCTGGAGTGGTGACAAATCAACACTGATTGCCATCTACTATCCTAAACATGAAGAATTATCCATCAACAAGATAGAAGAAGAACTTGGAGATAGCATAGACGCTGAGAGTTTCTTTGCCGAAAGAGAAGCTGGAAACAACAAAATTGTTGATGGGATCAATGCCCATGAAGATTTGCAAAACTTTTTGTTTGAACTACCTATAGTAAGAATGATTGATTTGCGTATTAATAAAAGAGGGGATTTACCTGATTGGCCTTTCAAGATATTTTCAAAGTATCAGTTCATGAACTTTGACAAGGTTGATTTATGTAAACCTGCTAGTCATACTTACGATTGTCCTGAATGTAAAAGTGACAAATCTATTGAAGTAACCAGATCCATAGAAATAGGACATATATTTAACTTGGGCGATAGATACACCAATAAAGACAACTTAAAAGTAATGAATGTTGATGATGGCAATAAGCCTATTTACATGGGTTGTTATGGTATCGGGGTAAGTAGATTATTGCAAATATTAGCTATTGAAAACCAAGACTCAATGGGGTTGAACTTACCAAAGAATGTTGCTCCATACAAAGTAAACTTCATTATTGATAACTATAAAAAAGACATCTCTCAAATCTGTGAAGAGGATCAAAAGATGAAGCCATTCTTGGATGAGATTAACAAAAACGAATTGTCCAAGGATTACCATTTGGATTTGGCTAAAGATATCAAGCAATTTGACAAGGCTAAAATAAGTGCAGCTGTTGGTATCCCAATCAATGTTTATTTCAACGGAAAGTACACTAAGCTTCCTTACAATGAAATTGAAATAAGAGGAGATATCGTTGAGAAAAACTGGATTGAAAGAATAGAGGCTGTTGTTGAAGACAAAGAGTCCTTCAAGGTTTTAAAAGATAAGAAGACTGATACTAGATTACCTTTGATCAAGACCAATTATAAAGATACATTTAGAGTTTGTGATGAATTATTGAAAATGATTAGATAAAGTCATTTATTATTATGTATTTATATTTAAAAAAGGAGTAATATATGATATTTTTGATATATATCTTTTGCAGAATTTAACTCAAACAAAGTCATCATTGGTAGTATTTCTATAAATATTTTATAATTTAAAAGTAAGAAATAACAAATTTGTTCAACAAATGTAAACCAACAACAGTTAAAATGAAAGCTAGAGCTAAGACAATAATGGCAACTGGTTGAACCTTGAAACCATCACCGTCGTTTTTGATATTGACACTGTCCTTCAAACTACCAGTAGAGAAAAGCTTTAAAATGTTGTTGGTAGAACCGTCTAGTTCGGCACTGGTTAAAGATTTATTTTGTTGTTTTTTAGAGTTTTCAGCAGAGTTCTTTAAGGATTTTTGTTTAGCGGCTCTTTTGTGTAGGGTTCTGGCACCACCTGGAGGGACAACGGAAGACATATTATGTATGGGATTATTATTGAGTAATTGATTTACAGGTTTGTTGTAACGATTCTTTATATCATTTAATTAATAAGTATTTAAACTAAGTGTTGATTACAAACAATATGAAAAATATTTTAAAATGAAGAAGTGACACGTAGATTCATGGATTTTTTTTTTTTTTTAGGCAGTGGGGTGGAAATGAATAACACAGCCGAAAAAACAAAAAATTTTCCACAGTATTAAAGGAAACAAAAAGTCCGGATATGGATATCTCAATATAGCAGGGTAATACATTCTTTTAAAAAAATAAAATGCGCTTAAATTAAAGAAACCCAAAAAAAAAAAAAATGGTAACACATCGCTTTGATAGCCACAAAGAGAATAAATCATATAAGAAATACACATAAAAACAGATTAAAAGAAACCTGTAACTAGGACAGGTAAACTATACAAGAAGTTAAAACATCAACATGGCTTTGTTAAATCAGCTACATTATTACATTCTTGTCCCTAAAGAAGCACCACTATATGTGAAATATGATCCACTGAAACACGAAACCCACCATCCATATTTTAAACTACTTGATGACTTGGAAGAACAGATTGCTGCCAACATTGAAATGTGCAATAGCTACAATGTTGAACACTATAGTGAATTTCTATACACAAGATTGATTGAGAATAAGTTGATCAACAACTCATGGGGGATATTGGAAATGGAATGGTCTTTTTACGATAGAGTGTTTTGTGTCTACATCATCAGTTTGTTTCATTTAAAAAAATACTCTGAAATTATAACAAAGGCCTTACCAGATTACATACATCTTATTACCAAACCTGATTCCAACAGTATCAATATCACCTCCAGTATGTACACTTCAATTATACTTCATTACTGCACATTATCTTTCAAAGCTGTTGATCATCTCAAAATATCTTTGGTTTCTTTTGAAGATTTCGTTAAATTATACGAAATTCTGTATTTTTGTAAGGGTTCTGTTCTTGAAGAGCTTATCTCACGCAATTGCCTTCAATTCTCTATGGAAAAATTAAAGTCATTGCGTGAAGAAGAAATACGCAGTTTGAATTTCAAGATAAGAGATGATACAAGGTTATTTGGTGCACCTGATATTTCATCTTTTTTGCTATCATTGGCTGATTATAGTAGTCAGGTTAAAGAAAAGACAGGTGCTGCTCAACAATCTTGCAGTGAAATATACGATCCTGAAACTTTGCTAAATCTATCGCTAATTTTCAATCCACATAATCTTGAATCTGCAGAAAGATTCAACAAACTTGGTTTGAATAAATCTACTGCTATTAATGAAAACTGGCAGCAACAATTATCAAATAATTTAGATGCCAGTTTGGTATCATGGGATATTAATGTCTTGACTAACAATATGCAGCAGCTATACTCCTGTTTCTACAAAAACAATTACTATGCTTGTAAGGAACTTATGGAAACTGATGCATTTAAGCCTTTTTATCAAAGTGATAAGTTACTATACAAAAATGCCAAATACAAAAGAAAGATGTGGCACAATAATTGCAATTTGACTTACTACTACCTAAAATCTCTTGTTGAGCTTTATGAATTTGAAGCGGCTTTTGATTTCATAAGAGATGTTTTTGACTTTACCAAAAATGAAATTCCTATAAGTGATTATGACCATACAGCATCCCTTGATTACATGACTGAAATTTATAATCTCATCAGTGTATTAGTCTGGCAGTGCTATAAAACCACTGGTGACATGAAGTACTTGTTATTTTTAAAAGATTTAATTTTATTCTTTTCAGTGAGAAAAGAGAATGGCAAAGTATACTGCATGATTGCATTGGGATTAATGTATTCTTGTTTAGATCAAACGGATAAATCTATAGAGATACTAGAAAAGGCAATAATTAAACACCCCCAGTATGCATACACATACTATTTACTAGGGAATGAATTCATGGTTAAGGAAGAGTTTGGTGATGCTATCAAGGCGTTTGATGTTGCCATAAGCAAAGGGTTCGTATCATATAAGGTCCATTACTCTTTAGGTGTGGTCCATTTGATGCTAGGAGAGTACCAAAAGTCCATTGTGCATCTAACAAAAGGTCTTCAAGTGAATGAGGTGAATATTATCTTATTAAATACTTATGGAATAGTTTTGGAAAAAGTGGGCAATGATGAAGATGCGCAAAAGTATTTTGAACTTGTATTAGAGTTATATGATGAACATGCTGAAACTAGTACATCAAGTAGAAGCAACGTCTTTAGAGAAAACTACATCAATATTGCCTTATTCAAGGTTGCCAATTATAAATTTTTCCAGCAGCATGATGCAAAGGCAGCATTGAATGTATTGAGCAGATTTGATAGCTTGAATATCTCAACTGGTGCAGGAAAGTACGATTCGACACTGGTTAATATCTACTCTTTGCTTCAAGAAATTCACGAAAACCTTGGAGATATAAAGTCCTCATTAACCTTTAAAAACAAGGTTCTATCTCTAGATCCACTAAGTCAAGGTTTGAATATATAATTTAAAAAAAAATGGAAAAGAAAAAAGTTTGTATTTTTTTTTCAAAGTGACAGAAAATTATTAGCTTATTTGATTGTATTTATAATATAGTTAGGTAGAACTACAGCCTTAACGGCATTTCCTTTAACAAAAACTTCTCTGTTGGTATTTTCATCCAGGAGTATTATGTTCATTGCTCTATCAAGGCTGACAAATTTACCTCTTATGACTTTATCGCTTGCAGCGCATCCTTGTTTCAATTCGATTTCAACAGTATGATCTTTGCAGAAGGCTAGTAGTTTTAATGGAATCATTCTTGTAGTATTGTATGTTATATTATGTTTTTTTAGTTTGTCAAAAAAATGTTATTAAAGGGGTGTATGAATTTCAATGATTATTGCTATTATTTTTAATCCAAAGTATATCTAATTAATATCTTCTTGTTTTTTTAAAAAAAAAGAAACACCTTATATATATTTAATTATGAATGCAGGGGGTTGTATTGGGTGATTGTCAAGTTGTTGACTTAATCTATTCAATGAAAAAAAAAAATCAATGGTGGCATTTCTTCAGAAAAGAAAAAAATAGAAATATACGAAAAATACCAAATTTTAATAGTGGATTTTTTACATGTCTCAAAACGGCAAAATCTTTACAACACAGTATTTGCCCGACTAGATCATACTATCTTCAAATCTAACGATAATAAATACATGTTTTTTCTTGTTTTATAAAAGGCTGGTATATAGTGATGCCAGATCAGGAGTAATCCAGCCATGAATTAAACAAGTCATCATGGTTTCCATTGTTATTCTGTTTGCTGTTTTCTTCCATCTGTTTCAATGCAGAGTCAGACGACCTGCCAGCAAGTTTATCGGTGTTGGCATAGCTCATCATGTTATTGAATACGTCATCATAGACGAAATCGTTTGAAATACCATCAAACATTTGATTACCAGGTTTGGGGATGATATTTTCCAATGCATCAAATCCATATGGCTTGCTTGCAGGCTTTGGAGCTGGTTGAGGTTTGTTTTCTGAGTTACCTAATGATTGCAACAACTCTGAAAATTCATCTTTCTTTTCTTGTATATTCCCATTAAATGTCTCATCAAATTGGAATCTTCTTACGGCAGCAGGTTCTTCTACTTTATACAAGTCGCTGTTTTCTAATCTAGCTTTCAGTCTAGTGATGACTTCGGTGTATACATCTGATTTCTTATTGACTCCGCTGACAACGTCTCTTAACAAGTTTATGTAGATAACACTTCCACATAATACATCTCTTTTTCTGTACTTAATCTTCCTTACATCAACTGTTTCTGGAGTATAAATTTTTGAAGCAGGTGAGTCTAAACCTTCGTTTAGAGTATTGGCAGCAACAGTTTTCATAACCGATAGTGGAATAATCTCACTTAATTCCTTGATCTTCTTTTTAATCAACTCTCTACGGTTCTTTTCAACATTATTGTGTATTTGTTTCTTTCTCTCTTTGGCCATTTGATCATCCAAAGACTCTGAGGCAACTGATCTATACGACTTGACACTTCCTGCAACCCCAGAGTTCATACCTTTGCTATATTTACGTCTTCCGCTGGCTGTTTTGTTGCTTGTGTATGTGTTATTTGTGGTATATGACATCAATGAACCTGAATCATCATAATCAACATTGTTTTGCTTGTAATCATCGTTATTGGAAAAGACCATTGGGAATGGAATATCCAAATATTCACTGTTTCCAACAGTGTTTGATAAGAGTTTGTTCAAATCATTGACATTTTCATTTTTATTGTAACTTTGAGAAGATACGGTGTTTTCATTGGCATCAGTGAGATAAGAGAGGTAATCTAGATTGTGTTTGTTGACTGGTTTAAGAGTAGGCTTATCTTCAATTTCATCTGGAGTGGTGCTAAAATCAAATATGTTCAAGAAGTCTTCTTCTTTTATCTTATTGATCTTTTCTTGTTTCACAATATTCTGTGATGGATCATTGGAAGTATTCAAAAAGCTGTGATTCATTTGTGATTTTTTGGTTAATATGGGGTATTTTATATATATTGACAGTGATAGTTTAATAGCTTGGTTTAACAACATCTTTGTCTTTCTGTGACATGTATGATGTTCAATAATATCAAAGATACAATAATAACAATAATCTAAAATTTAAAAAAAAAAGAAGAGATTGCACTATTTTAGTTTAGCCGCCTTTTTTTTGTTGTTATTTTTTTTTTTTTTTTGGGCCTGTCTCAAGCCTCTTACACTTCTGTTATAATTTTTACTTACTGAAGCAAACTCCGCAGGTTATTTTTCCCCCCATAAATTTAATTATATAATTTCATATTTTTGTTAGTGTCCTTTTTTCTTTTTTTTTTGGTTTAAATTTATTCTTTCGGAATAGCCGTAGGTGATAGGCAACTATTATAACCTTTATTTCCTAAAAGCGACACTTAAAAAAATAATTATATATATATCTAAGCTTTGAATGGATCTAATGATATTTCTTTAGATGCATTTGTTTCTTGAGAAACATTGACATAATCATCAATTATTGCCTCTTCCTCACTCATTTCTGGTTTCTTTGGGGTAACTATTTGTGAGTCATTCATTGATATTTCTCTTTTAGCCCTGTCAAGCATGTTTTGAGCCTCTTCTAAACTTATTGTTGGTATATCACATGATGAAATGATAGGAACAGAAGTATCTATATCAATGGTAGCCTTCAACATGGAATTCATCCACATCTTTACTTCCTCAACTGTCTCAACAGAAAAGTAATATGTCTTTTGTTGTGTAAAATTAGCATTTTTCTTTGATCCAGGTTTAGGTGGAACTATTTTGAAGAAATAATTGCTTTTACTTGACATAGTTGAAGAAAGAAAAGTTAACAATCTTTCATTTGTATTGCTTTCAGCAGCAACATTAACTGGAACTACACTGTACCCAGTGATATCAATGATTCCTCTTTCCCTAATATCATGGTCAGGATCAGCATAATAAGACAATCTTGTTCCTGTTAAAATAAAGTATCTTCTCTTCCAAGTATTCAATCCACGTACACCACTCTTGGAGTTTCTTTTACCCATCCATCCATGTACAGTTGCGGTCTTTATGGCATCCTTGCATGTTCGGGTGTGAGTCATTACCTTCTTGGATCTATTAGCCTTAAATTGCTTTAACTTTTCTGCAGCTGTCATGCCAGTATTGTCAACAGGACTCAATTGTCTGTTAAGTTCATGAACAGGCTTGTGTTGCGGCATATTAGAATTGTTCATCAAAGCAAAATCATCACTGTCTCTGCTAAAGTCTACAAAGCTATCATCCTTGGAAGTTTCGTCTGATTCATTGAACTTGGTCATGGAATTATCTTCAACAGAAGAAAATTCATTCCCTACGGATGAACTCATGTTATGTTTGAAATAGGTATCATTAATAGTTGTTGGAACTCCTATGGTATTGTTTCTACTATGCACATACACACTGGAGGTATCTCTTGTGTGGCCAAACTGTCTTCCTTGATCATAAACGGAGCTTCTGTTATCATATACAGAAGTAGCCGCACTATCAGCAGTATTAGGTTGTGATGTGGAGTTCCTGGTGGGTGGTAAAAATCTAGGATTGGATGTTGTAGATGGCGTGTTCACGGCAGAGTTGACATTCATGCTTTCCAGTTTGTTAAACAAATCCAAGAAGGATCCACCAGATTCGTTTTTCTGGTGAGTATTTTTAGGCAAGCTTAGGTTTTCAATGCCATTGTAAATATCATGGCTAACTTCATTGGTTGTATCCAAAAATTGAGGTTGAATATCTTCAGAAGTATTACCAACATCTTTAGGTGATAAATGTAAATTGGAATCATGGTCAGCTTTTTGTGGAGTTTGATAGCTATGTACATTGTTTGGGTATTTAGGTTGTGCTAAAGCGTTGGGTTCATCAACAGGTGAACTAATAGTTCTACTTTTTGATGGTGTGCTTCTAAAACTCAAGTTTCTTTGTAAGAAACTAGTTGACTTTTTAAGCATATTTGACGTGCTGTTGTTATTGCTAACATTTCTGTATACCTTATCACTACTGTTTTCATAAATATTATTCTTACCGAAATGTGCATCCGGAGAATTTAACAAAGATTGTCCTATTGGAGAAGGAGCTGCTGGAGGTAACGGAGCCTTTCTTGGAGATTCAAAATTCAAATTAGAAGCAATTTCAGGCTTAACAGGAGTGGAATCCAAGTTGCCTCTTTTACTGATGGAAAGAGTAGGAACCATGTTTCCAGAAGCGGATCTATAGTTTTGTGTACCATTTCTGGTTATGCTTGCATAGTTATTTGAAGGAGTTCTTTCAACATTGCTATAGAAACCTTTATTAAAGTTGTTTGTGGTATCCATATTGTTGTTTAATATTACAGAATCATTAGCTGATTGGGGTGATGATCTATTTAATACTGTAGCGGCTGGCAACAGCAAAGAAGATCTTCTAGATGAACGTGGTGATGGACCAACATTTGTCTGCTCATATTCAATCATTTTTTTTGGTAATGATTTCTTATGCTTGACTTCTCTTTCAGAAAAGTCCAAATCCATGTTTAATTCAGCTTTTTCTTTCAAAGCATCGATTTCTTTGACTATGCTAAATCTAGATCCAAAGGATAAAATTTCTAATTCATTTTTTAAATCTTGTTGAGTCAAGGAAAATAGAATCTTTGAATCTATTTTGTGATCATAAAACTTCAAACAAGCATCTAAATCTATTTTCTGATTATAGAAGTAAACAGCAATATCTTCAGGTGCCCATGAGTATATGTTTTTAACATCTAAAACATCATCCATGTTACAAAGTTTCATTAGTTGCTGAATTAACATTTCATCTTGATTTTCTTGCTCAACAGAAAATGCTGATACATTCCTGCTATTCAATCTTGAAAAGCTTCTATTCACAGAATTATTACTTGATGCTCTCATTTGAGATAAAATTGGGCTAGGAGCGTTAAAAGAAGATTGAGATCTGTTCATGTTTGTGGCTGATGAAAATAGACGCTTGTCATTACCTCTAAAGACTGAATTGTTGCTATTGGAGGATTCCTTTCTGATGCTGCTTTCGGTATTTGAGGCAGTTCTCTGAGAATTATTTGGATCTTTAGTGTCATCAGGAGAATCAGTAAAACACTTTGGAAACAAACCAACAAGATTTGATCTCAAGTTTTTACCATAGTACCAACCATCATTGTACTCTTCATCATCTAGGATAATTTGAATTTCGTCGCCTATTTGTAGGTCAATTTCATCTTCCAAATTTTTGAAATAAGGATTGATAACTTTGACCACAGACCCAATTGTAGGGTTAATGTTAGGATTGTTCATTTCTTTGAAGTTGATTGGAAAGATGAAAAGCTCTCTTAGGTTGTTTATTGGGGGATTGTGTTTAATTTAAGGTATTACTTTTTTTTTTTTTTTTTTTTTTAATTTTTTTTTTTTTTTTTTTTTTTTTTCCAAAAATGCGTACGTATTCAGTTTAATGTTAGCTCACATCCCTTTGAAAAGAAAAAAAACATTCTTTAGTTAAATACCTTATGTGGGATAGCTTCCTAAAACGGATATTATCCGGAATACCCCGACAACATCCAATGAGTTGCCCAAAAGAAGAAAAAAAAGATACAACCAATATTAAATCCGACATTGTTGAGAACATCCCTTCAAAAAAGATGAAAACAGACAACCCTTATCCATTTTTTAAAGTGATAATACCCAAAAAGACCAAATAAAATGCATAACAAATTACCCAACATGCACATTCACGATCCTTTTCATGAAGAAGGATCTTCCTTGAAAAAGGTTAAATCAAAAGAACTCCTTTCATATGGCCAAGGCTCAGAAAATCATATAAACCAATCAACCAACAAACATAAATTCTTACATCATAACAATGGAGTTTATTTAGAACCTTTAAAGGGTAAACAAAAAAGACCTAAATTTTTATTAGATTTTAAAATACACGGAATTAATAACATACCTTTGTTTAATGACAAATCTCTTGGTGATTCCACAAAGGGTGTTTGTTACTTGAAATGGCACATTGCAAATGAAAAGGATGGAACTATTAATAATCACCATGTGTTCCATAAGAACAAAACTTCTAAGAATAATGTTGTATACTTGCGTGACTATGAAGCATTGAAATTTTTTTCAGATTCTTCAGCAGATCTAAATTTCAATAACATGTCCAGAGAAGAACTTGAAGAATGTGTAAGCTCTATGCTACCAAACAACGATAATATGCATCCTAGTGCAACCAATACAGGAATGTATAAAATCAATGCTCAAAATGAGAACAAAGCCATATCTAAAAGAAAGGGGATAGCTAATAATTCTTGTCAATTTGATTATCAACCAGATACACCAACAATTTTGAAGTTTAACATTGATGAAGCAATAATACAGAACTCATCAAAAAAAATGAAAAGCAAAATTACAAGAGGTTTAAAAAACGAATATTTAGTCATTGAAGTGTTTTCTGAAGTGTTGGCTCCTAAAGAGAAAACAACTTTGTGTAATGGAACTTTTAGAAAAAATACATTAGGTGCTACTGAATCAGAGGGTTTTTCAATGAAACATTCTACAAGACAAATATCAAACACCGATACTATCTCAGTCTCAAGTTTGGATAGCAGTATGATAAGTTCAGAAGTATTAGGAGTTTGTGGAACTGGTAAATCAAATACATCTAATAAGTTTAAAGTTGTGGCAAGAGCAAAATTAGGAACTGTTAGTGTGAATTTGGCTGACTACATTTCGGAAGATGAAGAATGGAAATCACACAATTTCTTGCTTCAAGATTCAAAAATTAATTCTGTGATGACCTTTTCATGTCATTTGAAATTGATTAGAGGTTCTTATAATGATTTTGATACCAGCGAAGAGTTTTCATCAAATCAAATGCCTGCATCACTTCCTAGACTACATCAAAACAAGTCATTGATTGCTCAAAAGTTCAAAGAAAAGCACGGACTTCATAAACTACCCCACAACAGTAGGTTATCTTCACAGCATTTACACTCGGATTCTCCGATTTCTGATGCCTCATCAAATGATAAAAACAACTACAACATGAAGCATAGTGACTCGTCGATACATGGAATGCATCAAGAAACTCGAAGACGAGCTGAAAAGGTTTTAAGTTCTGCGTTATTAAGTGAGATGAAGTATAAAAACTACTCCGCGAATTACCTAAGGAATCCGTATGAATACGTTGATCCTAAAGATTGTATCAAAGATATACTGGATGGGAAATCAGGATGGAATATTGATGCCATATTTTCTCAGCCTTTGGAGCAATCAAATAAAGCGAATGATCATGAAACCAAACCTAAAACTAATGATGATTTTTTAGAATTGGAGAAGATGTTGAATAAGTATGGATCAACTAGATCCGTTGATGCAACCTTGAAAAATAAAAAAATTGCAAGCTTTGGTGGTAATTACAAAACAAAGTATAAAACCACTGGTGGTTGGCTATTCAGCTCTATATCTCACAAGGAGGGTGTGGATACCAATGGGGTTGAAGGGTATCCAATAAACGAAATGTGGCAAGGTTATGATGACAGAATAGCTTAAACATTATGTAAATTAATAGAATTTTTTTGTTATATAAAATAATGTGAAGTACATGACTATTTTAATGGACTTTTTATTATGCTAAAATGCTCACAAATACATCTCTTTTGTAAGGTTGGGGATATGCCTTTTTTGGGGAAAACAGTGCTTCCATGATTTAAATGCGTTGAGTTTTTAACCAATCTGTAAGGACATTTGTGGGGTCTCGTATCCCGGAGACTTTTGTATAGTCCATATAACAATATCTTACCATCATAATGACCAACTGTTTCAAAATAATCTTTATTACGAGTTGCAAAAGTTGGGTTATTATTCAACTCAAGAGTCATAAGTTGTAAATTGTTTTGATTGATCTGCTCTGTTCTAAGCCATGATTTGTAACTGAGATTAATAAGTCTTTTTCTTATCCTTTTATTCAAAGAAAGAGTATTGTTTAATCGGTGTGATATTACCGATTTCTTTTGAAGTTCAAAAGGATAAAAACTTGTTTTCTCTTCCACACGCTCAAAATTGCTTTCTATTTTTAATTCCTGACTATCAAGTCTTCTGTCTTTATTATATGCAAAACGTTTGTTTATTTTTTGTATTGGTGTTTCTTCGTCAATATTTTCAGACTTTGACGAGTCCTTAATAATCATTTCGTTTAAGGTATTATGTATACTGTGTAAATTCAAAATTTTGTTTCGAGAACCAAGTTTAGGTGTTTCTTCATTAAAATCTACAATTGTGATTCCATGGTTTAAAAACATTTTGTATTATTATTTAAAAAGAGGGAGATGTTTAATTGTTCTTATATTAGAATGATATTGATATTCTGTTTCTATATGTTTAATTATCGTCTGGTATGTGTATTCATCATTGAATTAGTATTATAATACCAAAATAAGCTAATGTTATTAATCCCATTTGTTTTTTTTGTTTTTGTTTCAGGCAGTTTAATAGAAAAAAAAATTCTTAATTGTTTTAATTAAAACTTTGTACTAAAAATTATCAATTTTTCTCCGAAAAAATGAAAAATATCTATTCATAATATTTCAGCCGTACCATGTTTGTTTTATAAAAATAGTTTTTATTATCATGTTTCAGTACAAAAATTATGTTCCAATTGGTATACAAATGGGCCGTATATTTAAACTGTTTAAATAAATTCCAACAAATAAGTATTTCTATGAATCCCTGGGCACCACTGTATACTTCATTTTTATCAAACGATTTAGGTTAAGTGCCAGCTTTTGTCTACAAACAGCACATTCCGTATAACCTTTGTTGATATATTCATGTAGACATTTGAAACAATATACATGACCACATTTAGTCACTGTGGCATTTTCAACTTCTCCATAGCAAACAATACATAGCACTTCATAATGATTATCGCCTCTTTGTGTTTTTACCCAATCATTTGTACTTATAGGTGTATCCGGCTTTTCTATAATTTCAACATCAGAATCCTCAATGATCTGTTCATCAAAGTCATCATCTTCAAGCTCAAGTGGTTCATTGGGCATTAATAGTACACCGTCATCTTTATGTTTAAGAGTATTGTCATCTGAATTGGGTTTTTGTCGCTTTGATGGGCTTGTGATGATAGGCAACATTGATCTTTTATTTGTATTGTCGCCTACAATTATAATATCATTTCCATCTGAACTTTCTTCTGAAACCTCTATTAACGACATATTTATATATCTAAAGTGTTTTTGGTGTTTTGTTTGAAGTTTGACATTTTTTTATGTGAATGAAGATGCATTTGTAACACACATTTTAGGCGTGTATGTTCTGTTATTTAAATCCGACATTTTTTAAATGTCGGCTATACCAACTTCTAAAATGAAAAACTTTTTTATTTTTTTTAAATAATCCAAAAAAAAACTTGTAACAAAAAAAAAATTATTTTTTTGAGTGGTTTTTTTTTTTGGAACCTATATTTCCCAAAAAAGTAACCATAATAATTTTTTGCCTAAAACAGTAATAAATACTAGCAATAATACTGAAAAATGAAAAAAACTTCAATTTTTTGTCATAAAGTTGTTATGTGATGACAAAAAAATAAATGAAAAAAAAAGAGAAGTGGATGAAAATATTGGTAGAGAGATATTTTTACAAGCAATTTTACTTTGCTCACACAGCTTAATTTTATTTTTTTTTACTAGCAAAATTTCTTTTTATTTGTCAAAGTACATGTTTTTTTTTTCTTAGTGGTTGAGTATACGCAGAGTTTTATTTTTTCTTTTCGATATTCTATATATTATTATTAGAGAATTCATTAACAAAAAAAGAAATTAAGTAATTAAAACCATCCAAATAACTACTTAGAAAAAATGTCAGGTAACGGTGCTCAAGGTACTAAATTCAGAATTTCTGTATGTACAGAAGATAGCTTAAACAGCAACAAGTGGAATAATAAGAAAACCCAACAAAATATTCATCAATCTATAGACAAGTACATGTCAATCAAAAGCAATGGAGAAAACAGAGTCGGCAAACGTTATGCCAAATTCAATCGAATTAGTTCATTAAGAAACATTAACGAAAAAACAATCCAAGAAACTGGTAGAGACACTATATTGAAGAAACAGAAAAAGAGAATACATTTATTATCACAATTAAGATATTTGAAACTAATGAAAAGCAGTACAGGAAAGAAATCATACAAACATACCAAAATGAGTAAACTTTTGAAATTATGTGAAGTTATTAATGAAGCAGATATGCAAGAAGATCCTTGTTTTGGAATAGGTGTGAATCAATCAAATAATAGTATCAGAAGAAATATAGGCAGAAATATCATATTGAATAGTTTACTTCGAGAAAAAGAATTTGAAAGTGAAAAACAAATCCTTCATAATATCAATGACAAACCTTCTAAATTAGATGGTTCCAATAAATTGTTCAACACAATTAAATTTGTTTATTGAATATGAATATTTAAGAAAAGCACATTTAGTTGAAGTTCTTTATAACGGAAAAAAGATATTTAATGAGGATATTGTAACATTATTGGATTAGCAACGTTAATGATATTATTGACTTGAATTTGGCAAAAGAAAAAAAAACAAAGTTGTTAGCTCTAATTTTTTTTGTGATGAAATGGAATAGTTAATAGTTGATGAATAGAGTTGGATTTTTTAAGTAAATAATCGGATTTTGATTTCAAACTAGGATATACAGTGGTATCACATGTATTATCCATGTTTGATCACTAATCTAACATCCAATTATAAGTCTTACTTAAAAGACACTAACCAAGAATGAAAAAAAAACAACAATTACTAACAAGTTAAAATTATTATTAAACAAAATACAATTCATAAACAGTTAGGTTTACCAGTCGGTGCCATCATCAACTGTGCTGATAACTCCGGTGCTAGAAACTTATACATCATGGCCGTTAAGGGTTCTGGTTCTAGATTAAACAGATTACCAGCTGCCTCTTTAGGTGATATGGTTATGGCTACCGTCAAGAAGGGTAAGCCAGAATTAAGAAAGAAGGTTTTACAAGCTATTGTTGTTAGACAATCTAAGGCTTGGAGAAGAAAGGACGGTGTTTTCTTATACTTTGAAGACAATGCCGGTGTCATTGCCAACCCAAAGGGTGAAATGAAGGGTTCCGCCATTACCGGTCCAGTCGGTAAGGAATGTGCTGATTTATGGCCAAGAATTGCTTCTAACTCCGGTGTCGTTGTTTAAGTTCAGTTAATACTATTAAAAAACACTTTATTTTTATAAATATATTACAAAGAATTCAAAACAGATATATACGATATATATAGATTTGTAGAAGTTATTATCATTAAGATACTAAAGAATAAATAAATTAAAAACTTTTTGATTTG
Source organism: Hanseniaspora nectarophila (assembly GCA_030573495.1). Taxonomy (NCBI): domain Eukaryota; kingdom Fungi; phylum Ascomycota; class Saccharomycetes; order Saccharomycodales; family Saccharomycodaceae; genus Hanseniaspora; species Hanseniaspora nectarophila. Next base: position 31,625 of record JAJMDJ010000264.1, read on the forward strand.
GATATTGCAAAAGCAATGTTTAATCTTTTTATCATTTATGTTGCATTTGTTCATGATCAAATGTTTACATCTTTTTTTTCTGTTTATGTATATATATTATTATGTATGGAATTTTTTTTGTTGGCTTTTAATGTAAACTTAATATGATGATATGGAATTTAATTATATGATTTCTACGCTACCAAATTTAACTTTTGGAGATGTATGAGTTTTCCACTCGATAACAATTATAAAACGCGTTTAAATGCCATAAGAAATCATATGAATTAACCCTTATAATAACACCACACCTCACTACAGGAGCTCTTAACATATTGAACTTGCTTTTTATTATTATTAACTCTCCCGTATAATGAGCTATCACAACGTTGATGATGATTCTGATTGGTTAAATCAAGAGAAACCCCAAGAACCCAAAGTTTCTGAAGAGACTTTAGCGATGGAAAGGACTCTTATTGATATCAAAGATAAAGTCTTGAAGAGAAATATATCAACAATAAAAGAGAAAAAAATGATTATGAATATGTTTACATCTGCTATGAATACAACTTTATCTCCAGAACTGTTTGCACAAGTAAATAAAGAAGTTGTATTAGAAACATGGAAGGTATTGATCAACTTTTTTAACAATCTCAATAAAAAAAACATATCAGATTTGATTAAACTAAAGAGCCAATATATTTCTGAACACAGTTTGGGTGAATACATAATTAATAAAAACTCCATTGTTGATAAATCTATCATAGTTAGAATGACTGATTTGTTAGACTTTTTGAATGCTTTGGCAAAGTTACTTGATGTGGCCAAACACAATTTTATAAACGGTGAAGATTTTAAAGATCTTATTTCTTGGATTATAGATCAAGTCATTGGGGAAGATCTGACTATATTTGGTGATTATGTGGAAAATTTCTACGACTTAAACGGAAAGTATTCAGAATTATACAGATACCATTTCCAGACTATGCTGAACGTAGTTCTTATAAACACATCACTTCTTGATAGAAACTTATATGACAAACTCTTAGAATCACAGTATTTAATCTTTACTGAAGAAAATACGACGAGATTTTCCAACTGTTACTCTTTGAGTATTAAAATTTTAGGAAAAGTTATGAAGCATAGACTACTAGGAAAGGTTCATGGGACATGGGAAAAACTACTTGTTAATGCTTTCAAGAAATTTTTGATGGATACATATTCTGTCAAAAAGGTAGATGAAGACTTCTTTGCTATAGCTCCATACATGCTTGAGTGGTCATTTGTATTTGATAATAAAAATTATCCAGAAACATCCAGAGTTCTTATAGACAATCTCATTAAAGCTAAAAAATTTAATGAATCTGTGTTTGCCTTTTTAAAAAAGTATTTAGATTTCTTACCATATGATGTAGAATATCAAGTTACCTTTGGAAAAAATGAGTTTTTCTTAGATGATCTGTTAAGACTGATAAAGTTTTTATTATTGATTATTATAGAATCACATGAAGATCACAAATCGTTGATTCCTGAGACTTTCAACTTTAAAGAGTTCCCTCAAAATGGCTCTGATTTGAGAATCCATGAATATGAATATGTGAACACTTCAGATTGTCTCAATATACTTGCTGAATACATTAGCCTCTATTTCTATTTCAAAGAAAATACTGATACGTTCAAAAACAACAATACAGAAAATTTATTTTCTGAACAAAACAACAGTTCGATAGAACCTTTGGAAAATAACAGGGTAAAGAAAGATGTGATCAACTACATTATGCCATTGCTGAGACGCAATATTGTACTATGTACATTTATTGAAAGTTTTGGAAAAGCTTGTGAAGAGTCCATAAACTCTGAAAAAATAGTACCTCTTTTGACAGTTTTACTTTTGAAGTATAAATGGAAATATACTATTGATTGTAGCTTTGCTAATCACATAAATATGAACAAAAACATGAGTCTTGCCCAAAAATATATGTTCAACTCCAGTCTAATAAGACATGCATTCAAGCAAAATTTGGATAAGTATAAAGTTTTTGCGATAAGGCGTATAGTTACTGTTTTATTTACACCTTTTATCGAAGCACTATCCAGATTGAACGAAAATATACCATCAATGACATATTTTGTTAGTTTATTTGGTGGTTTGATACATAAAGAAAAGGACGCTTTAGAACAAGAACAGTGGGCAAAAACGAGAATCAAACTCACTGAATTTTTGAAGAACATCAAGACACAAAGTCCAGTTGGCTCTTCACTTGAGATCTTTAAATTTTGGAAGAATGTTTGTTTATTAATCCCGTATGTAGATAATAACATTCTTCAAAGAAATGATGACGAAGATGAGTCACTGATTTTTGAAGGTTTTGATTTCAGATCAAAGAATCCTTATTTGGAGGAAGTGATTGAGTCAAAGCTTGATATAGAGTCTTTAAAAAACTATGAGAAAACTAACGGTCTAACTACTTTTGAGCTTATATTGAGAGATTGGCTGCCTAAGAGTTCAATTATAGAAGATGGATTGTCTTTCTCTAACTTTTTCTACTGGGGATATAGTCAAGATACGGATGTTTATGTCAAAAATACTCCTTATACTCAAGAAAGATACCATTATATGTGTTATTCACATTCCAATTCTCCTGCCAAAAAATGTAATATTTGTAAAGAAGAAACGACTTTTCAGTTTGGTAATTCCATAATTAATAACAATAAAAGAACAACAAGTTTACCATTTATCAAATCCAAAATATTGCTTAAAAATGATGAAAACATTATTCCACAAAATTTAATGGTGAACCTTGCTTTAGATAGAAGATCTAAACTAATGGAGTTGAATCCTAAAATTTATCAATATGAGAATGGTTGTCCAAATAATAATTGTCCTCAATATGTCGAATCAATGGAATCTGATATTTATGAAGGTCGTGGGATTTTTAGAAGTTACAAATGTCTTTTCTACTTGATCAAATATTTTGAAAAGTCCTATGCAGCAAGGGTATTTGATAAGGGCCTTGGATGGATGAGATTGCTTTTGTATCTAGCCGAAGATTCAGTAACAATGTCTGAAAATATACACAATAAGATTCTTCGCTTGCTAGACATAGCTGTTTCATGTGTTTATGGACACTCTGATATTTGTTTGCCGAGTTTTTTGTCAAATTACGATATTTTTAGTGTTGAATATTTGAGTTCTAGGTATCCCGAAACTTTGGGCTGCTTAATGAAGATATCTGACCCTGAGGCTTTTTACACCATCTTGGATAATGAAAATGATTTACTGTATTATTGTCAACTGATGCAAGTTATACCAACATCGCCATTTCAACAGTTAACAAATGAATTTACCTGGAATTCTTTTAAATTGAAATATTTGGAATCATCAGAATCTTTTGACAATGCATGCCAATTTGATGTTTTCTTAGAGACATTTTCCAAGAAAGTTTGTACTTTAAATTCTGAAGAAAAAACCGCAATAGTAAACAGTTTAATTACTAATATTAAAGATGAAATTAACTCTGAAAAGTGTCATGATATCCCTATGTTGAAAAAGTTTTTATTAATTGTTAGTAAAATTGTTGCATCTCCAACCTTGATGGATGGTCAAAGTAAAAATAAAACTTTAAAGTTATGGATCTCCATCCATGATATTTCATACTCTGGTCTCTATCAATCTGGTTCAATTGGGTGTCTTGAAAATGTATTCAAAAGATTGGATTTCAAGTCTCAAAGTTCTGTTTTAGTAAACATTCAGCAAACCCTGATTGAAGAACAAGATGTCCAGGTTCAATTTGAAATGTTGACAAGTCTTTCCAAAATATCCAGAAGTTTGATGGTATTTTGTTTCAAAAGCGTCTTATCACTACTTAATGAAAGAACTTTTTTTCTATTTAAATTAATGCTTTCTGAACTCTGCAAGTGGTACAACTTTAGTAGCAATAGTAAGTTGTATGCTGCATTGGGATATGATTTTCTGATTGTGATAATATCGGATTTATTAAAATCTAATCTTACTAATGTTCCTATTCATGTAATTCTGTCTTTGAACGCTTTGTTTGATGTTTCAAAATTACTGAACGTTTATGAAATATGTGAAAAGCTGCTTAAGGACAAGAATTTGTCACATTTATTTGTATGTTGTTGCTTGATATTAACTAAAGATATCAATAAAATAAAGTCTTTAGGTATTTTAGAATTTCAATCTAATGATGTTATTAAAGCTGATGTGCTTTATTCTATCTTTGAAAATGATAGCAGTATAAAGGTTGTTGATCAATTGCAATTAACTAAGGTTGAAGAAATCATTCCAAAGAGTGTTTATAATTACACCAAATTTAAAAATCAACTTAAACTTTTAGATACTAGTAGTTTAGCTACGATTGCTTCAGAATTTTTAACAATATGTCCAAATTTTGATAAGTCTATCTTACAAAGTGCTCTTTACGAAAGTAAGCCTATTTCATTTTTGAAACTCTCTTCCTTATCAGTTCCTGATTTGCTAATATGTGACCCTTCACTAAACAACAAAGTAAATTTTTTCTCTAGTCTGATGATTGAATTACCAGTATTGGAAATTCTTACAGATGATGGAAGTCCATTTTCAGTTTATGAGTTTGGAATATCAGCCATGAGAAAGTTGAAAATAGTTTATTTATTAGTTGCAGGGCTTTGTTCAAAGCAGAATGTTATAGACAGAGTAACTTTAAACTTTCTGGAATACATCATCAAGATAGACTATTTTGAATCTTTATTTGATACCTTTAGATCATTCTTGTTCATGTTGATGTCAAACATAAAACCTGATAACGTGAATTTTGAAATGAAATTGAAAGTTTTGTCAAGACTTTATTCTGTTAAAAGTAGATTAGATGTGGATTCTAAAGAGATAATTTACCAGTTTGCATGTAAAAAGGGATTGTCGCATATCCTATTTTACCGCCTATACCAGTATATCTTTGCTGATAAATCAAATATTGATCAAATTGTTGGGGAGCCATTTTTCTTGGAATTGTCTTCGGCTATAACCTGCTTGGAAGATTTAAATACTTTTATGACAGATTTGTTAATTGAAGAAGGACTATCTTCAAATACGAGTGGCTTACTAATGCTGAAATTCCCAAAAGAAACTCTTTCAATAATAAACTGGAAAAACATATCTTCAATATTTGCTGCTAAATTAGTACAAGATTTCCAATTTCAAGATGGACCAGAAGTCACAAAGGAAGAGAAGAATTACTTTATTCTAATTAGTGAAGCTGTTGTGAGATTGAAAGCAAGCACAAAAACAATTAATGATTTATTGGACTTAACTTTAATGAGCCTGTCATTACATTTATCTGAAGAATACAGAGATGCTGATGAAGATTTGGAAGAAGATTTCTTCCTCTCTATCTCAAAATTGAATCTCGATTTTAACTTAGAAGAAACAGTCAATATAAGTGATTTCACAGACATGATAGATTATGTCACAGACATAAGAGGTTACAAATGGGAAGGGGGCTATGACGTTGACAAAGATTCATACTTCTATTGGTTAAATCAGTTATGGACACATTTGACATTGCACTTAATGGAAAATTCAATCTTCAACTTTGTATTGTTAATAGACAAGAAATTCAATAGATCTTATTTGAAAGAAGAATTCTTATATTCAATCATTGTGTGTATCTCAACCGAAATGGATAAAAATGTTATAACTGAATGGGGAAAATTCTTTAACACTGCTTTATTATCTAATCCCAAAGATATTTACGATTTTAGAGCAAAGGCTTTAACATTTTTAAAGATGTTTTTGCTGATCAGATCACTGAAATATGATGAGGATAAAAAAGGTCAATCTAAATCCAATCACTTCTATCAGCTATTTGATTTAGAGAAAATAGTTCAGCTATGTTTAGCTCTGAATTATAACGAACTTGCCTTTATGCTTGCTGAAGAAGACAAAAACATACTAAATCAGACAGATGTTTGGAAGGATATATTTAAAGGATTAAACTCTGAATATGACATGTTTTTAAAGACCAGTATACCTATGGACATTAATTTAAATAAATACCTACACAATTCAAAAGAATACTCTGAAGATAGTAGATTTACACAATCAGTATTAGGATTCAATTTAGCATCCATTGAAACAAATTATAATCAAAAAGTAAGCTTAAGTAATATCCAACAAAGTTTTGTCAACCAAGGAGATATTTATTTGGCACAAAGCTTAAACTCTCAAGAGAATGAAGGCTATAGTGAGTTTAAAGAAAAATTTGAAAGCTATTATAAGGAACTACAAAGTTGGGATGTACCTTTATCAAATGTTTGTGATGAAGAATCCTATTTGTTTAGCTATAACAAATCCAAGTTGCTTTTTAATAATAAAAACATCGATGAAATTGATAACTATGGTAATGGACTGATAAAAAAACTTATGATCAGAAATAAAGAAGACATTGAAGACAAAATCGTAGGCTTTAATGATACCAGACTGAATGAGTTATCTGACATGTCTTTGGAAAAAACAAACATGTTAGTAAATGCATTTAAAATGACATGCATTCCACCTTCAGACTTTTTGAAAAGAAGTGAAGAGTCTGATTTATTCTC
>JAJMDJ010000265.1:0-38051 GCA_030573495.1 Hanseniaspora nectarophila
GATAAATACGAACACAACAAAAACTTCAAGATTGCCATCTACACAGGTGATGTTGATATCAAGCCTGAAGACATAATTGAAAAGGTCAAATTCAAGTTCGGCATTGATTTGGATATCAAGAAAATTTGTTTTATTTATCTAGAAGGCAGACACAGAGTTGAAGGTAAAACATGGCCTATTTTTACTCTACTATTCCAAGCGATTTCTTCCATCTTCTTATTAAAAAACGCTATTAGCAAGTTACCTCCAGATTGTTTAATTGATACCATGGGTTACCCATTCATCTACCCTTTTATGAAGTTCTTATATGACATTCCTGTTCTATCATACACCCACTACCCTATAATCCAAAGAGAAATGTTATCCATGAAAGGCTTGCATATCATAAAGAAGTTGTATTGGTTGGTATTGTATGTTTGGTACAAGTTCTGTGGGTACTCTGTTGATTACTCTATAGTAAACTCAACATGGACCAAAAACCACATGGATTCAATTTGGACAATGATTGACAACAATATTGTTTATCCACCATGTTTGAAGGCTGAAGATACAAAGCCATTGCCAAAAGACCACAAGAAGAAGTGGCAATGTGTTTTGGTTGCCCAATACAGACCAGAAAAGAGACATGAATTGGCAATCACCCAATTCAAGAAGTACTTGGACTCCTTGGATGGTGGGGATCAACACAAGAGCTTGGGTATGATTTTTGTTGGCTCAATAAGATCCCTTGGAGATGAAGTCTTCTTAAGACAATTGAAGTACAAGGCATACAAGGTATTGAAGATACCAGAAGATAAGTTGGTTTTTAAGACCAACTTGTCATATGCTGACTTATTGACTGAAATCAAAGACTCCCAATTTGGATTGAATACAATGTGGAATGAACACTTTGGTATTTCTGTTGTTGAATACTTCTCCAACAATACCATCCCATTAGCCCATGCTTCTGCTGGACCTCTATTGGATATCTTAGGTCCTGTTCTAGACACTGCTCCATTTGAAAACTTGAAAGAAAAGTTGTTTTTCATTGATGAATCTGATCCTGATTATGGGAAGGAATCTGCTGGGAAGTATTCTGAACTATATGAAGTGTTCAATGCTGTAGACAAATTAGGTTCAAACTCAGATGTCTGGAGCAAGTTAGGCAAAGCAGGATTCGACTATGTCTTGAACAAATTCTCCAATGAAACCTTTGATGAAGCATTCAACGAAAAGATCTTGGACTCTCTAGTCAATGACATTCTAAAATGCAAAGCCAAGAGAGGTGAATCTGATGTTGAATGTCAATAAAATAATACTTTTTTCTTCTATGCATATATATATTACAGAACCATTAATCCCATTTGTTGGTGTATCCATTCATCACAATGCTATCGTCGTATTCAGAGTTTCCTCCATATGGATGATCTCCATAACCACCCATGCTGGCTGACATGTCAGACATGGTTTCGTGGTGGTGGTTATCCGGTGTTATCAATGAATCATCAATGCTCACTCTATGGAAGTTTTGCAATGGAGTAGAAGGATTAGGAGGCAAGACTGCAGAGTTGGATGTCTTGGCTCCATCTAGTGATCCTGCTGCCATCATTAGACTATTTTTGGCGCTTTTTGATACAGCTTTTGAATCACTTGAGATTACAGATCTTTGGGATGTGCTCACTTGTTGAGATGCGGCTTTTTTCATAGATGGATTCAAACTCTTTCCTGTTTCTGGATCCAGGTTCAAGTAGTCGCAAACAAGCTTAGATCTTAACTTTGGATCGGTGGTGGTTGTTAACTTCTTCATGATATCAAACCACTTGTACATTGTTTCATAACTGTCGCATCTGAATACCCAATTTTGGCCTCTATGGATCAACCCGTTTTGCTTTGCATGCAAAACAAACTTGTATTCAGAAGATCCCTTCTTGGAGTGTTCAGCAACAGTACAGTCATTTAAGGACAATGACATTATTGGATTCACATCTTTTTTTCTATCACCTGTTTTGAACTCATGCAAGAAAGTTGGGGTCAACAAATAAAAGCCCCTTGTATAACTTTTCAAAAACTTTGATCTCTTTTCCAAAAATCCTGATATCAATTCATTGGCTAATGGGTCAAATTGACTTTTGTAGCTGATCTTGCTGAAATGTCTCATTGGCAAATCCGAAGCAATGAAACAATCCTTGTTAAGTGATGCTTCAGTGAAGTAAAACCATTCCATGGTTGGATCGATGTTCAAAAATCCAGAGTCCAGTTTGGATATCAAAGTATCAAATACCAATTGGGCTTCTTGACCCATCAACTTTGCGTACTGTGTCAATGCGTTTTGTATTTCATGTATAATTACCTTTTCTAGTTCCCCACCTGATGTTTGAAGATTAGCAAATGCTTCATGAAGGAAATTTTCCTCATGCAATTGTCTTTTGATGGATCTGTCCAGAGTCAACTTACACAAGTAGGGATCCAATTTGTTGGTGGTAGAGTACTTGGCGTGTTCCAATGATTGTGAATACTGTTGCAATTCTTTTTTGGTATTGTTCAATTGGGAATCCAAGTTGTTGGAGAAGTCAGATTCTAACTCCTTGATTTCCTTTATTTTTACTTGCAGGTCTCTTCTCAAGTCAACTAGTCTTGGTATGATTGTATTGTTCAATTCTCTAGATGCGTGTTGAGCTGCATGAATCATGGAATTGTGATATTCAGCCAAAACTTGTGGCAAATCTGCCACACTGTTACTTCCTGATGGGGCAAACAACTTGGCCATCATTACGCTTTCGTTTTTGCTAGCAATTTTGGTTTTTTCCTTATTTATACCAGGTACATCAGTTCCTTTCTTTTCACTCAAGGCTGTTGCTGTAGGAAGCATATTTTGATATGGAAAATTGATTGCGTGAGATAATCTTATTTGTTGTCTAACAATTTCATCTTGAATTGAACAAGTTTCTTGTAAGTAAGCTAAAACGGCTTTGATGATTGCTTTCCAACAAGTGAATCTTTGTGCTAATATCTCTGTAGGTTGCAAGTTGTACGGAACAGTAATAGATAATGGTTGTTTTAGAACCTCTTTATATTGAGCAGTAGCATCCACTGACATGCTTGCACCATTTGTTGTAGAGGACAAATAAGTTTGCTCGGTGTTTTGAGTATGACTGGTTTTCTCAGTCATAATGGTATGATTATCTTGATTGATTGAATTCATTATATATATTAATACCTTTAATGATCTCTTTTTATTTGTTAATTGAAAAATGACTAAAGATGGATGGTGTTTTATTTATTGTGAAACTTATTACATCTATCCCTTTAAAATATTAAAAAATAAAAAAATGAGAGAAGAGAAAATTTAAAAAAAAAAAAAAAAAAGGACAACACTATTTAGGGAATTGAAATAGTATTTGTCGCTACCAAAATGACTTTTTTTTTTACATAAAAAATTTTAAATTTGTTGACTGTTGATCACGTGAATTAACAAGAATTTGTTTACATTCAACAGTAGTAATTAGATAGTATTGTCAAATGATTAAAACACAAAATTTTGTAAAAGACTATTACTTTTTGTTTTATTCAATATATGTAAACTTTAAAAAATAGCATTTAAGGAAACATATTATTGTGATGGAAAATCAGCCACTTTATTAATTATTATTTCCTAAGAATTTACAGAATTGTGTTGAGTATGGTTTACTTGACAAGATTGATATGATGGTGAGGTTATGTCTTTTATGAGTTTATGTAACATTGTACATATATCTTTTATCCACGTATTAATGATATCATGATCTAGATTGCATGTTATTATTAAGAACGTTGTGATATATCATATTAATTATTTGCCACTGGTATTAATTATTATTACGTTGAGGTATCCGAATAATATTTGAGTGTTGTAAAAATTACGAGAACAGAAAAAATGAATAATTTTTGATTCATTTTTCTTATCTTTAAATTTAACATTTAATTAGTAATCATACAATATGTTTTATGGTATGATTCATCAACTATTTCATCAGTTGTAGAATTATTCTTTATCAGAAAAATATAATTTATAAATAATCCTATGATGCAATCTGTGGAGTAATTTATAATTTTTGCAGGTAATTATATTTTCTGATTAAAAGATTACAATTAGTTAAACCCCACAATATATTTTGTGGTGTGATTTATAATTTTGCAGGTAAAATTATTATTATTAAATTGATGTTATGATGATTTATGATTATGATATTTGAAAATACCAAGGTATTTAAATGAGAAGTTAAGTAGGAATATTTTGATTTTGAATTTTTGTTGTCTTCAAATTTATTAGTTAAATCATTATTTTAAACATTATTAAAATAGAATATGTATATTCTATTACCAAGGAGAAATATTACTTATTTTTAACATTATATATAGTTTATATAAAAATTTATAAGTATCCATTAAAAAACAAACAACTTCTGATTAATCAAAAATGAATAGTGAAATTACCTTAGATGTTAATTCCGTACCAGGTAAAGGTCAATCCCCAAATGATATCTCTAGTGTTTCTTATGCTAGTGATAACTCAAAGCACATTGTATTGTTATTATAATTTAAAGAAGAAACATGGTAATACTTATACAATAATAAGAGATAAACAATTTGGTTTATATTGATTAAACATGACCAAAATATACCAAATGGTAAATAATTTTTATTGCTTATAAATCTGTTTAAGGAGCTTTATTTTTTTTTTCATAACAATTTGCCATTAACAAAGTACATATAATTTGAATCATTTACTCTCATTTATTAATAGACCACAATAAATGCACATAAGTATTAAAATTAGAAGTTTTAGTCGAGTAGCCTACGCATCTCCAAAACAAATTTCACATACAAAAGGCATTATACATGATGCTGTATTTGTAATTGTATTGAATGTAGAGAAAAATAAGTATTTATTCGGACATGTCATCTCTCAAACATGTTACAAATTTACTTACTTTCATTAGATTTAGTAAAAAGAACCATGCCAAATATCCTTAATGAAGTTTATAATACATGATTATTACACTATTCTTTAGAATACTATTACTATTTAAATATCTCAGATTATTATTTTACTTAAAAGAAAACTTAATACTTACTAGAAAAACTTAAATATAGAAGTATTCGGTAAATCTAGAGTCAAACATAGTAACTAAGCTAACCAAATTACATTTGATTGCTACTACAAAAGGACACAACAAAACTGTTGAATTTGAAATGGTATCAAAGGAATCAGAAAAATAGGATACGCTACCAAGGCGTATTCGTTTTCAAATGGAAAAGTTTTCCAGTTCGAAGAAAAAGAAAAGGTTTTATTTCTTTTTCTTAAAACCATTATTTTGACGTTCAATTACTTTATTATACTTTAGTTTAAAGAAGTAAATTAAACATGAAGACAAAATACTTGTAATAATATTATAATTTTGAGCAATATATTATTTAACACACTTACTATTTGGAGATCAACATTATATAGATTTGCTTAAAAGAGAACTTACTATCTAATACATAAAACCCTTTACAATCGAAGTGATACAAGTTTCACTAACGAAAAAATACATAAGTACAGGCCTAAGGTCCCGCACCAAAAAATTATCCCGGTAAAACCTTGAGCGTACGAAGAGAAATGACACTCATTATTAATACTAGCAGAGCTATCCACTGGTTCATGGCATTGCTAATGGGCAGCGTTTTCTATGCAGTATCTTCGGCCACTAGCATGAATCTCACTGCTCATGAACCCGGAGAAGTTACTGCAGGCTTTTACGAGCCAGCTATTAACTTCGTAGACCGTCCATTACCAGATGGCGTTGCAGATATATCGCCATTTGTGCAATGTGTCCGGAATATCACCGGCCAGCACGTTGTTGTCTCATTAATCAGCTGGGGGAGCAGCGCCGAGTACGCCTTATGGTGGTACGATGGGGACATAGACAGCACAGAAATTTATGAGGGCGTTGTGCCAGAGTTTGCAGAGTGTTACGACTTGCTTGACAACAGCACAGAAGTGTCGACCTGGGCTATTGGTCTCTACCCGACTATGGGTCACTGGGACATAATATCTGACATAGATATGTTCTTCAGGCTTTACGATGAAGGCACACCTTCGTTTTACCAGCCCGAGCTACTAGAACCAGATGTTTTGAATACAACAGTGATCGCGACAGGCTGCGTGGCCAAAAGAGGGAATGACGACCCGCCTAATATGCTCGGCGGTCACCAGTGGCTATAGGCCGGTTTTTCTCTGATGCTTTATGCGTTAACGTCACAACAAGGAGATAAGTACTCTCAGAAGAGCTACGCTTGCGGTGTCTGTTATAGTGTTGGCGGTAAAATTAAGAAAAGTGAGCAACTTAGTAACACAAGCACGAATCAGGTTGCGATGATGGTCTGGCCCCACCACCAGTGCAGATCAGAATCGACAGATGGGCAGAACAGAGCGAGAGGGAAAATAGTACGAGTTGATGCTGGGAAGACAGTGAATGCAGAAATGCAAGTAGGGTCATTCTGGATTCAGTGTTTACCTGAAGACGGTTGGCCATCAGTGTACCCGGGCTCAAACGCATGGTGGACAGTCTACTGGGTCAACTGATTACTGTAGTCCAACATACTCGTCGTACACTACGTCTGGTTGCTGCAGTATATATATATATAATGAAAAAAATAAGATAGTTCGTTGACGTTGAGGATCTCTATAGTTGATCAGTTCAATTTGCTATAGAGTTGCATATTTAAACGATTTACACTGCTTCAATTAAGAAGAAAGATAATTAGAAAACAGCAGAATATGCTGGTTAGATTCAGTCGTAAATTTCAATGAGTAAATAAGAGTCTACGATTACTACGGCACATATGAGTATATTATGGCACTAGAAAATTCCTGAAAAGCTTCCACAGTGCGCTATCGCTAAATACATCACCCTCACTCACTTTAGTGTTCAAGACTGTAAAATAGGAGTACGGGGCTTGAGATGTGGCGGGAAAGATTTTGAATTTGAAATGGTATCAAATGAATCAGAAAAATAGGATACACTATCAATGCGTATTCGTTTTCAAATGGAAAAGTTTTCCAGTTCGAAGAAAAAGAAAAGGTTTTATTTCTTTTTCTTAAAACCATTATTTTGACGTTCAATTACTTTATTATACTTTAGTTTAAAGAAGTAAATTAAACCTGAAGACCAAATACTTGTAATAATATTATAATTTTGAGCAATATATTATTTAACACACTTACTATTTGGAGATCAACATTATATAGATTTGCTTAAAAGAGAACTTACTATCTAATACATAACATCAGTATAATCGAAGTGATACAAGTTTCACTAACGAAATAAATGTATAATCATAGGTTAACACAGGCAACTTCAAGTACATAAATGTTACATGTAAAACTGTTATTGTCACGTGTGAAAACATCACGCGAAGCTACCCAGCTGTTTAACAATCAGCATTCATCTTTCCTCGAATTTATGAATATTCACGAAGTAAGTCAATTCTCTTTTTATAAATTTCATAAATGGTTTTTGTCCATTTTGGAATTCCTAGGAAAATTGATTTTATTTGAACAGACTTCAAATCCATTTAGTTTATAATTTGTTGTGATCATTTCTAGTAGTCATTCTCTAGAAATGATCATAAATATTAACTCAAATAAATATATTATATATAACCAGTTTTAAATACATACTCTAATTAATATTACCTTTAAGTTTGCTTACCCATAACTTACTTAGTTTTATTTAATACTCACTACTTTAGAAATCCTTATTCAATTTCACTTACAACAATAAATGTTATAGATAAAACTGCTGTAAAGCTTCAGACTTCAACAGTTTCATTATAATCAATCTGATTCAGATACTGAGATAGAAATCATAGTCTTACTCTAAAGACTTCTTGATTTCTTGTATCTAAGTTAGTTAGCTTCTCTTGACCCGTTCTAAAGACTCTTCAATAATTACGAAGTCCTTGACAAGTTATTATTGAAAAAGACAAAATACAAGAATGTGGAATTTGTCGGTGCTAAACTTAATTATTTAATTTATGAATTAAATAATTCTGTTGAACTTCAATTTAGAAAATTGTTGAGATTCATTTATTAAAATGTTAAGCATTTCTAGAAACGCTGTATTACACACGTGGATAGAAATGGTGTGAATTTAAATAAATAATATCAACAGCTTCTAAATAATTTATTGAAAGTATGAAAATACTTTAATAAATTTAGTTCCTGATTTTCCTCAAATTCAATTGTATTTAAACAGACGTTTGAATCCAATAAGTCTATAAGTTGCTATAATCATTTGTTGTAGTCATCCTCCTTAAATGATTATAGAACTTAACTCAAATAAATACTTTATATATAAGCAGTTTTAATTCCTAGTTTTAAATACTTATCTTAACTGAAAACCCTTACTTCAAGTTGTTTCTACCTTTAGTACTCACTACTTTATGTCCGATTATATTCAAGTTTACTCATAATAATAAACATATAAAATCTAACAGGTTGTTTGGCCGAGTGGTCTAAGGCGTCCGATTCAAGTAATTAGAATTTACTTTCTTATATTATAAGAATACTCGGATATCGTAAGATGCAAGAGTTCGAACCTCTTAGCAACCATTGATTTTATTTTTTGCAGTTTTTATTTTTACTTCAAGAAAAAAATAAAACTCCTATTTTTTTTTCTTTTATAAACCCGCCGTTAAGTATGGCACATTTTTTTTTAATTGCGTTTAAATTTTTTTTTTTTTTTGGAAGCAATATATAATGTGTCATTTTCATTATCGTTGAAAGATATATCTAACTTTTATATTTTCTTTACATAATTATATGAAAATACCAAGATAATATTTTTTTCATAAACAAGATGTCTACTGGAAACAATTTTTTACCTGCAAACTTAAAACATTACTTGGACTTACCAAAGAAGGAACCATCAACCTTATCTAACTTCCATCAATTAGATGTCAAGAACATCGATTTGGATTTAGCTATTGATTTCGAAAAGAGTTTATTACACGGTTACACCACATTTACTCTTAAGAAGAAGGCTGATTTGAAAGAAGCCGTCAAAAGTATTGATTTGGATACTTCCTTTTTAGAAATCTACGAATGTTACATCAACGATATCAACGTCAACAACTATGTTGTTAACTCTAGAAATGGTCACGAAGGTGCCTTAGGATCCAAACTAAGCATTCCATTGATCCAAAACGATGACACTGAGTTATTTGAATTAGTCAACTCTGGTGTTCAAGTTGATGTCAAGGTCAAGTACTCCACCACTGACAAATGTACTGCCTTAATTTGGTTGACTGCTGAACAATCCGGTGATACCCCATACGTTTATGCCCAATTGGAACCTATCCACTGTAGATCCATGTTCCCATGTTTTGATACACCAGCTGTCAAGTGTACCTACACTGCCACCATCAAGTCTCCACAATACGTTTGTTTCTCTGGTGAACCAATTTCCATTGATACTGAAAAGGGTATTTACTCTTTCAAACAAGATTACGTTATGAGTACTTATTTGATTGCCCTAGTCTCTGGTAACATTGTTTCTGGTCAAATTGGTCCAAGATCCAAGGTATACACCCAACCATCCATGCTGAACAACTGTATCAAGCAATTTGAACCTGATATGGAATTGATTCTAAAAACATGTGAAGACTACTTAGGTTACAAGCATCCATTAGATGAAATTTCTTTGACTGTTTTACCAAAGAGTTTTGGTTATGGTGGTATTGAAACTAACAGTGTTATTATGTTAACTCCAACCATGTTGAATTCTCAATTCGATGTCAAAGGTAACAAGAAGTTTACTACCAACGAAACTATTGAATTCAACACTGTCTTAATTCACGAAATTATTCACACCATTTCTTCTGGTAACTACGTAACTAACTTCAATTGGGGTGAAATGTTCTTGAATGAAGGTTGGACTGTTTACTTAGAAAGAAAGATCTTAGCCAGAGTATTAGGTGGAAATGGTTATGATGAATTAACCGATGAAATCATTGGCTTTGAAAACATCAATGGTTGGAACAGCTTGAAAGAAACTGTAGCTACTTTCCACAACCCAGAAAGATTCACCAAGTTGTTGCAAGATTACTCTGATCAAATCAACCCAGATGACGGTTTCTCCTCCATCTTCTACGAAAAGGGTGCCTTCTTATTATTCTACCTAGAAAGATTTGTTGGTGGTGCTTCTAAGTGGGATCCATATGTCAGACACTACTTCAGTACCTTCAAGTACCAATCTATTTCCATCTGGCAATTTGTTAACAGCATTTACGAATTCTACCACACCTTTGATAAGAGCATCTTCAAAAAGTTGACTGAAGAAATGGACTGGAACTTATGGTTATTGACCCCTGGTTTACCTCCAACTCCATACTTCAACAACAAGAGAGCTGCTGAAGTCACTGACTTAGCCAACATGTGGATCAACAAGGCCAAGAATGAAAGTGAAGCTGCTGTTTCTGCTGTCAAGACCGATGTTTCTTTCACTGCTGAATCCATTGACTCTTTCAGCATCCCACAATTGATGCTATTTGTTGATACTTTGTGTGAATTCGAAGATTGGGCCTTAGCCAGTAACACCTCAAAGGAAATCTTTGATCTATACAATGCCAAGTTTGAACCATTGTTCAACTATCCAGAATTTGAATACAGATACATCAAGTGGTTAGCTTCCACCAAGATTTCTTTGGATTCAACCACTGAAAGATTGATCCAATTCGTTTCTGTCATTGGTAGAATGAAGTTCGTTAGACCATTGTACATAGTCTTATCCAAGATCAACAAGGAACTAGCTGTCGAGACTTTTAACAAATTAAAGGGTTTCTACTCCAATGTTTGCTCTGAAATGGTTAAGAAAGATTTAGGTTTGTAAATCTGTTCAATTATATACACTATAAATATTATAATAATGTTAAAAAAACTAAAAAAAAATAATAATTGAGCATCTCTTTATTATGACAATTCATTCACAAGTTCTAATAATGGACCGTAATCGTCGTTTGTCAATAGTCTAAAGTATTTTGTGAAGCAACAGAAGTGTCTGAATGAGGTATTAAGAAGGACTTCCAAGTGCATTTCGTATATTTCATTGAAGTGATGGCAATAGACGTGGGCATATACTCTAAACATTCTCTTCAACATTGGCTTTACATAGCTTTTTTCAAAGTTGCTAGGGAATGGAGTTGATGTATCAGTAGGAAATATTTTTTCATTATCAAAGATCTTTTGGCACCATTGCATCAAGTACTTGACATATTCTGGGGCAGTGACACTCTTTGGAACACCATTGATGTTCCATAGATATTCATATTCATTTGTGGCAATCATCTTTGGACATGTTTCATGAGAACAAAACTCAGTTATGCATCCATACAACATATTAATATGGTTGTAAAAGTCAACAGTGTGAACTGCAAACCATTCATTTATGTTTTCACCCTTAGGTAGTTTTATAGCTTGTTCCAAAACGGAGTCTGAGTTCAAGGTTGTTTCAACTAATTTCTTTAAATCCTTGTGTGATGATACTTGGGCTAACTTTGGAACATTTGTTGTGTTATTGAAGTTCTTGTTGTTTAGATATGGAAGTTGGTGAGAAGGAGTATAGTTGAAATCAATTATATCTTTATTTTTGTTTGTGTGTGTTGGAGTGGCGTAAGTATCCATTTGGTTTGTGTTGCCATTTTGTTTACTGTTCCATACAAAACCTCTTTGTGATTTTATAGTCTTTTGGACATTTTCATCGTATCTTTGGCTATCCATTTTTTTTTTGTATTTTGATATCAGGGTAGTCTGGTGCTTTATTCAAAGTGTTTTATTTGTTGATACAGTTATAAGGCACTATTTTTAAACACTCATTATTGTATTCCCTCAGAAAAAAAAAAAAACAGAATCTGGATATGATGAATTTTCACGCATTATAAAAAACCACATTATTTACACATGAATTTCCCCTTTGGGATACATAATACATTCTACCAAAAACTATTTCAATAACAAATACAACATTAATCAATGATATATATACAATACTTATAAAACTATTTGCTTCAACTTTTCTAATGAGCAGTTCAAAATACAGTGCAATCTTAGCATGAACAAGTCAAAGTACTTGACTATCAAATCATAAGTAGTCACGTGGTGAATTTGTAATAGAGAGGCTACTTCAACAAAGACTCTTTGATGGAAAATAGCCAAGTGTTCTCTGATCGATTTGTCAACTATAGAAATGTATTTGTTAACGCTGTCTGGCAATAACAACTTGATTTGATCACGTATAATGGCGATAACCAAGTTGATGTATAGCAATACAGAGTCAACGTTGGTTCTATGTGGGTGATCACTTTTCAATCCCATGACCAAATGGTCAACTAGCATCTTCTTTTCGTTCTTCAACTTCAATTGAGAGAAGATACCAAAGGTGTTTTGCAAAAAGCTCAAAACACATTGGAAACTGGATAGAATAAAGAATCTGACTTGGTCTATGGAAGTGCTGACAGCCTTAGGAGCCATGTTCAAAACACTCAAGTGGTTTTTCATTTGGTAAACAATGTACAACTTCAGTAAGTATATCATGAAGACAGTAATGGAGAAGCTGTAGATGATTCTTAAACTACGCTTGGAGAACTTGGCAACGAAGGATTGCTCAGCTTCCTTGGCAGCAGATTCAGCGTTTTCCTTGAAGTTCATGTACTCCTTCAAAGCCTTGTGGTAGAACTCCTCAAATTCATTGACATCCAAGTCCTTTTGGACAACTGAAACCTCACTTTCGGGAGTTTTTGAAGGCTTTTCGGATACCTTGTTGGAGTTAGCAGTTGGTTTGTTCTTTTTGATAATTTTTTTAGTAGCAACCATTATTAGTGTATGTGTACTCGATATTAAGTATTTATTATAACTTGTTTTTTTGTTGGGTGCAGCAGTAATACCTCTTGAATGAATATAACCTAATTGAAGTAATATGAACCATCTTGAATTTCAAAGTAATTTTTTTTGTTGCTTCCCCTTTTTCTCGAGTTGAAATGGGGGAGAGAAAAAAACATGAAAAAAAAAAAATAAAATTAAACAGTTGTGAAACAACAGCTTCACGTGACTAATATCAAAGATATAAATACATTTGCAATCAGTATAAGGCTCCAATACCATCCAACCAACTGGAAGCACTGCTGTAAAGACCTATGATGTCTCCTTCGATAACATGTTCACTTCCACCAGAAACGTTCCCAACGAAAGCAGTTATTGGGGAGTTGGCCTTGTTGAAGAATTGAACTGCATCAATCCATTGTCCAGATCTGATCTTCAACTTACCAATTTCTTGGTCTTTGATGTTGAAAGTTGTAAAATCAGGTGTTTGGTTTCCAAGTAAAATAGGTGGTTTACCTGAAGAGAAGAAAATACCAATACCATCAATGGCTCCACCATGGTAAACAATGATTCTGTTGACCTTTGTATTGGTTCCTTCTGGGAACAAACCGCATACAACGTCATTGGTCTTTCTACCATACAACAAGGATTTGGTGACTTGAACACCTTGAACAGTCATAAATGCTTCTTCAATGTATGACTTCAAGCTGTCAATGGTGACAGGACTGCTGTTAGCGGCATATATCTCAATACCAGTTTTTTGTAATTCCATACCAGCATGCTTCAAGATATCTCTGTCAATGTCCAAGGTAATCATTTCTCTGTTAGGTTCTTGATAGATATGGAAACCTCTACTCAAACGGTCACCTGTTCTCAAGTCTTGGATTTCAACAGCGTAAACACCTCCATACTTGTTTTGTATTTGTAAGGTTTTGCTGTCCTTTGACAACTTACAAGTGGTAGAAGCTTTGTCATAGAACTTTTCATCAATAGGCAACTTGAAGCATTCGTGGTTTCTGAATCTTACCAAATCCAATGGATGCCAGCAACATTCATCATTTGGAACAAAGCCTCTGCCTGAGATATACTTATTTTGGCAGTAGTTACCACCCTTTCCAGGTACTTCTCTGGACATGAAGGATCTATGCAAGACAGTATAATCTCTTAACATAACACCATAAGGTCTGTGAGGAAGACTTAATGAATGACCAACTTCATGAATAAAAGCTCCTAATGTGGTTGAAAAGGTCTCAAAGACAGTACCGGCTTCCCCATTGTCATTGGATACGGGCAAACCATTGTCAACAACTCTGTTGTTGTTCAACATGATTGCTGATAAGTCTTCAAAGTAACTAGGCCAGCAATACAACCCATGAGAACCAAAGATGGCCAACTTCACAATGTCGTTACCACCACCAAGAGCAGCATGACCCAAAATCAAGTTGTTCTTGGAATCATACTTGGTATCCATAAAGATAACAGCAGCTTGGATAGGGTTAGTTGAAGAATAGTTTTTAATCAACTTACCATCATCATACTTGTTGATTTCATCAATAGCAATTTCAAACAACTTACCTCTATTTTGACCATTTTCATTTTGTTGAGCAATATCAGGGTCTTGAATTTCAGCAGTGGTGTAAGAAGACTTTAAGATATGGATCTTGATGTTGGACTTGGATAAGTCAGGGTTTTGTCTGTACAACTTGGAGGTGCTGAATTCCTCAGCAAATTGCATAGTTCTTTGTGAATAACCGTTTCTGTACATTTGCTCGTTTGTATAAGCTTGAGTTAGTCTACCTGCAATTTGCAATTTTTGTATAGCCAATTCCAAGTGAACTTCTCCAGATAAGCCAGCCTCCTTGATATCGTTGGTATCGTATCTTAAAGGAGAATCCTTGGCTACTAACAAACATAAATGAATAGGCTTGTTAGAGGTCAATGGGGTGAAGTTGATGGTAAAGTCAAGAACGTGGTTGTTGTTTACAAAGGCCAAGTGGTTAGGACCTGGTTGCAATTCAAGAGTAGCCTTGAAAAAGCCGTAGTTGACTTCAAAGGTGCTTGTGGTAAAGGGAGTGGTGACAATTAGTTCCTTGTCGTTGGAGTGATTGACCTTCCCATGCATGACAATGCATGGAGAGTGGGTCAAGTCCCCTGATCTGTAGTTGAGTACTTCTATAGTGGTGTTGTTCATGTTATCTTTTGGTTTTGATCATTTAAAGGGAGTAATATTCTTATGTCCGCAGTGAAATCTGGTTTAAATAAAAAAAAAAAAATTAACAGCACACAACTTTAAAATTTTTTTTTAGGGCGTTAGGTGAAGTGTTAAAAAAAAAAAAAAAATTAAAAACAAAACACTCTAAACAAAATTTTAGAATTTTACACATCAGCATATTGATTCATTTTAAAAAAGAGTATTAATAGACCCCTAAAACACAAGGTAATATTTACTGTATTTATATCTCAATAGATTAATCTTTAGTGTACTAACTCCATAATGTCTCACAGAAAAAGAGTTTATCCACAACAACAGTTCCAAGCAGTTGAACCACAACAACCTATTGGTCAACCCCAATTTGTTGGTGGTTTCCAACAGAACATCCCACAACAACAAATGTTCAACAGTGCTCCTCAAGAACAACAACAACCAGCCCAAAACATGGACTACTTACAACAAAACTTCCAACAAATGAATATTCAACAGCCTCCTGTTCAAGCTGCTTATGAACAACAACAACAATACCCACAACATGACGTTCATGACACTGGTAAGCCAATGAATCAATTATACCACGTTGATTTGTTGAATGAAGTTCCTCCTTCCATTTCTGACTTGAAGCTTCCACCACCTCCTTTGATTGTTCCTGTCAACAAGTTTGCCACTCCTCAAGGTTCCTTGACTGCCAACAAGTGTGAAGATTACATCAGATGTACTTTGAATGCCATTCCAAAGACCAACTCTTTATTGAAGAAATCCAAGTTGCCATTGGCTGTTTACTTGCACCCATTCAACAAGTTGAATGCCGATGATGAAAATATCCCATTGGTTACCACCGGATCCATTGATAGATGTAGAAGATGTAGAGGTTACTTGAATTGTTTTGTTGAAGTATTAACCAATGGTTCCAAGTGGAAGTGTAACATGTGTAACTTGACCAATGATTTCATGGGCAACAGCAACACCGAAAGAAGAACTTACCAAGAAATAATGGAATTGGATCAATTGAACTACTCAGTTGTTGATTTCATTGCTCCAAAGCAATACTCAGTCAGAGCTGTTCCTCCAGCCGTCTACTGTTTTGTCTTAGACTGTTCCTTGAATGCCTTACAAAATGGTCTATTTGCCACCACTTGTAGAACCATCTTGGAATGCTTAGATACCTTGCCTAACAGAGATGGCAGAACCAGAATTTCCTTGATATGTGCTGATTCTTCTGTTTACTTCTTCAAGTTCAGAAACGTATCTGCCGGTAAAGAACCTCAAGTTGATGAAAATGGCCAACCTATCCCAGAACCATTTGAAGTTCAAATGCTTGATGTTGGTGATATTGATGAACCTTACTTACCTGCTTCTTCTGGTTTATTGATTCCATTATCTGATGCCAGATCCCAACTTGAACAATTATTTGCCAGATTACCAGAAACCTTTGGTACTACCAAGAACACCAACTTTGCCTTATCAGCTGCTTTGAAGTCTGCCAAGGAAGTCATTGGTACTATTGGTGGTAAGATCGTTGTTGTCAGTGCTAGCTTGCCTAACATGGGTGAAGGTTCTTTAGCCATCAGAAGTGAAAAGCAATTTGTTGATACCAAGAAGGAATCTTCTCAATTGTTGACTCCTCAACACTCCTTTTATAAATCCTTCTGTGTTGATTCCAACAAACAACAAATCACCATTGATTTGTTCTTGGCCTCTGATAAGTACATTGATGTCGCCACTCATGCCAACTTGTCGAGATTTACTTCTGGTCAATTGAGATTCTACCCAGGCTTCTCTGCTTCAAATCTAGCTGATATTACAAAGTTCACCAAGGAATTCAGCAAACACATAAACATGGACTTCTACAACGAAGCTGTTATGAGAACCAGAGGATCCCATGGATTGAAGGTTGATACCTACTGTGGTCACTCCTTCGTCAGAGCTTCTGATATGGCTGCCATGCCAACTTTCCCAAGAGATCAAGGTTACGTTTGTGAATTCTCCATTGATGAATCCATTTCTAAGGAATATGCATACATTCAAACAGGTATTCTGTTGTCCACCAACAATGGTCAAAGAAGAGTAAGAGTAATAACTGTTTGTATTCCAACAACTGATTCCATCAGTCAAGTCTTTGCTTCTGCTGATCAATTGACCTTGGCCAAGTTCTACGCCTCCAAGGCCATCACCAAGATCAACTTGGGTACTTCATTGATAGAAATAAGAGATCACCTAGACAAGCAAGTTGTTGATATTCTACAAGTTTACAAGCAAACCAATGGAAACATCACCCAAGGATCATCCTTGAAGTTGTGTGCCAACATGAAGATGTTCCCTGTTTTGATGCAAGCCATGGTCAAGAACTTGGCCTTCAGATCCGGTGCTGTTCCAGCTGACCACAGAGCCAGCATGTTGAATGTTTTGGAATCCAATACCTTGAAGGACTTTATCCTGAACATATACCCAGATATCTACTCATTGCATGACATGCCTGATGGAGCTGGTCTTCCAGATGAAGAAACAGGCGAGATTGTTCTTCCTGATTGCATCAATGCCTCTCATGCGATGTTTGAAAAGTACGGTTTGTACTTGGTTGATACTGGTTCTCAATTGTTCATCTGGGTTGGTGGTGAATCTGTTGCTGAGCTATTGCAAGATGCCTTTGGTATCATGAGCATTGATCAATTGCCTATTGGTAAATTGGAAGTTCCATACATACAAACATCTGAATTCAACATCAGAATCAATAACATCATCTCCAAGATCAGAGAAAACGATGAAACTTGCTCATACAAGAACATATACTTTGTCAAGGGCCATTCCATGAGCGAACCTGTGAATAATAGTAGTGTTGAATTGAGCTCAATGAGAACTTGGTTGCACAGCTTCTTGGTTGAAGACAAGTGTGGTGAAGTTCAAACATATAGAGCATACTTGTCTGCTTTGAACACCAAAGTAGGTAAATAGAGTCTGAAATTGATACAAGGAAGAATTAATAGTAAAAGTTTTTTATATATATTATGTGGACTAATTTAATTAAAATATAATTTTTAGGCTGACTTTTTTTTTTTTTTTTTGGGATGAAACGCGTCAGTTATAAACGTTTGCTATTTTTTTTTTTTTTAATTGAACAAGATTAAAAAAGAATATGTATATTTGAATCATACAACCATATAACACATTATATATTAATACCATAACAAAATGATCATATTAGTAACTAGCAATGCTGATATTTACAACAACCCCAAGTTTGTATTTGTTATGAAGACTTTTTTAAATGATATAACCTATAGCTTAAATGACGAAACCAAGTGTTTTAAATTTTTGAAATTTGGAAAGGACACCAAAGTTCCAAACCCTCTTAATGCTGCAGTTTCTATCGACAACGTCCAAAACTTGGATGATTCTTTTATTGTTGACACAATCACTGCTAAATACAACGAAAATGCTGTGATGTATGTTGACGACTTTAATACATTATCTACAAACGTTGAGATGCTAAGAAAAAGACCATTCTTCATACATGTGCACATTGAGTTTGAACTGAGTTTGTTATTGGATATACTAGAGGTAAAAGCCGATGGTATCCTTGAAATCATTACTCAGGCCGAGAAGTCCAAGAAATTCCACGAATCAGTATACGAAGACCCATCCATAAAGATTAACATCAAAAAGAACGAAGATTCTATAACTGATATCACATCATTAGCCACATCATTCAAAAAGCAAATTCTTGAAATCCCAATGTTCCAATCAATCAATTTATCAACCCCTCAAGGCCGGACATCTCCATTGAGACCTTCTTGGGACGAGTACTTTATGCAACTGGCAAACCTAGCATCCACAAGATCCAACTGTATGAAGAGAAAGGTTGGTTGTTGTATTGTATCCAGCAACAAGGTCATTGCAACAGGTTACAACGGAACACCAAGGAACTTATTGAACTGTTTTAGTGGTGGATGCAAAAGATGCAATGTAACTTCAATCGACACATCAGCAAACAAAACCGTGCACAACCTGGGGACTTGCTATTGTCTGCATGCCGAGGAAAATGCCCTTTTGGAAGCAGGTAACATAAGAATCGACAAGAGCTGCACTTTATACTGCGATACCTGTCCATGCATAACATGTTCAGTAAAGATTGTCCAAGCGGGGATAGGAGAGGTTGTGTACTCGCAGTCATACAACATGGATGGAGAAAGCATAGCGATATTTGACAGTGCGGGCATAAAAATCCGTCAGTTCGACCATTCAGGCATCAAAAGAGAATATGTATTCGTTATATAATTTATCTAGGTTTCCTTGTAGGTATATGGACCTGGTCTTTCTTCACAAATGAATTCAACATCAGAAAGTTTCTTTCCTGCGAAGGACATTTCTAATTTAAGCTTATCACCTGGATGTAGTTCGCCAACACCGGATGGGGTACCGGTTAGGACAATGTCGTCTTTTTCCAAAACCATGACATTGGAGATGTGTTGCAGGATCTTTGAGAATGAGGTCAACATCAAGGTAGAATCACCATCTTGTTTCAAAACATCATTGATGAACAACTTGAACTTGAAGTTGTTTTGGAAGTCCTTGGTGTGGTCCAATTCAGAAACATCAACCATTGGACCCAAAGGACAAAAGGTATCAAACCCCTTTCCGATGGACCATGGAAGACCCTTCTTCTTGGCTTCATCTTGAAGATTTCTTGCAGTCAAGTCAAGAGAGATGGAAACACCCTTGATACACTTGAACAAATCCAAGTTTTCGCTTTCTTCCAAAGGGATATTGGATAGTCTGTGTTTCATGATCAAGGCAATTTCAACTTCATGATGGGTCTTGACCCCCTTTGGCAAGTAAATAGGGGAAGGGTTACCTTTGTTCAAAACAGCAGGAATGGATGTAACCAAGGAGCCTGATTTAAGAATATCTTGGGTGATGGACTTGGCTGCAGGTTTTGGTGAGCTACCAAGAGGAGTAATCACTGATGAAGTTGGCTTCAAAAAGAAAAAAGGTTGTTTAGGGGTTGTGTTGTTCAGCTCCTTGATATGTGCGGCATAGTTTCTACCAATGCACATGATCTTGGAGGCTTTTTGAATGTATTCATAAGCAGACATTTTCGTGGGTTTTGGTTATAATCTATTATATATATACATATATACATATATCTGAGTCATTTTATGAATGAAAAAATCAAAAGGGATCACATTATTTAAAAAAAAAAAAATTGTTTGTTAAAAAAAAAGTTCGGTAAAAAAAAAAGAAAAAGAAGTTAGCTCTATAAATCTGGTATTCTTAATCGAAAAACACACAATCATGTCTGTGGTTCATAATCCTCATCATCCAAATACGAAAACGGATTCTCTCCATTTCTCTTGTGGTATGACATGCTCTTGATCTTGTCCATTATGTGTCCCGTGATAGCCTTGGCCATTTCGTTGTCTCCAAGAACAGCCTGAAGCTGGTGCAAAGCACCTCCTTGTGTCTGATCTTCAACTGGACCTAATAAATAGGTGTTTATATCACTCAAATCTTTGTATTCCTTTTCAAAGAACTCAACCTTCTTCTCCAGGGTCTTGATGAACTCCTTCTTTCTTTGTCTAAAGTTGTATGCAGCAATTCTGTTTTTTTCAAGGATCCCTTTTTTCTTTTCATCCTCACTCAAGTCAGGATGGTGCTTGATGTCCGTGATGGTCATGTTGTCCATGTCTGCTATAGTTGAAGGCTTTGTAGTTACTGGTTTCATCTTACCTGGTTTTCTACCTCTCTTTTTGGTTCCAGTGGTTATAACGCTTTTATTGTTCTTCTTTTGTAGAATTTCGTTTTTGATTTCCTTGGCAAACTCAACATTGTCTGGGCTATCAGCCTTTGCATTAATCAATGGAATTTTATCAGCAGGTGAATTGACAGAAGCAAAGTTGTTTTCCATAGGCAAACCATCCTGAAGAATACTACCAACACTGTTGATGTTTGTAGGACCAGTCAGTTGGCCCATGTCAGATACAGAAAGAGTCTTGTTGTTGTTGATCGGATCAAGAGGTTGGCTAGAAGTTACAACATTTGAACTCAGGCCAGAAGGCTGAGGAATTTTTGGGGTCAATCCTGTTCTCATATTTCCCATTGGAGAGACCACGTTGCCAAAGTACATGTTTTGGAAGTTTGAATTATTAAAGGCCATGTTGTTGAAAAATGACCCTGGGGAATTCAGACCGTTGTTTGTATTGGAAGCCAGACGCTCCCCAGGAATCATGGACAAAGAAAAGCCGTTTTGCTGGTTCAGACTTGATGACGTATTTTGTCTCTCATTTGGCATAGGTCTTGGGAAAGTTGGGAAATAACTGTTGGAGTTGATCATTTGCTTTGTGATATCATCTTGTGGAGACAGTGTTTGTTTTTGGTCTACATCAAATACACCAGGAGTAAGTTTGAATTTTTGATTTTGCTTTGTTTGATTAACTTGGTTTGGTACAGGTTGAGAATTAGAGTTCAAGTTGCCGTTAAAAATATCGTATTTGACTTTTCTTCCACCAGGAGTTGTCAGGCCAGGAGAACCATTATTAACATTACCAGCAAATGGCCATGGAGAAGGCATGCCCATGTTATTAAGTTGGTCTTTGAACAATGCAAGACTTGGACCTTGTTTGTTGGCGGCTATGTTGTTGTTGATACTTGGGGGAATCATGGTACCGCTATTTTCAGGCAATAACGAATGTTTTTTGTGTTTTGAATCAAGAGCAGTATTTTTGACAATATCAGTATTTTCCATTTTTACAGAAGGTTCTTGTGGGATATCTGCTGCATTGTCTTGTGCAATGTACTGCATGAAGAGAGCTGAACGAGGAGTTTCTGAGTTGAAAATAGGAGCTTCGACTTTTGTATCTTCATTTGAGATACTTTGGTGGTTGTGAGGTTGATCTTCAGCTTTGATTATGTTTGTTGTTGGATCCATATCTAGAAGAATGCTGTTCGGGATAGAATCGTTAGATTGTATTTTAAAACTTTGTTCGAATGGATTAGGTTCTGTTGTTAGACTATTCATTACAGATTGTGAAGCAGTAAGTATTTGTTGATTTGAAATATCACTGAAACTTAATAATAACGTATGTCTTTTTTTTTTAAACCTAATTTTGATTGGGGTAGAGACGTTTATTTTTTTTTTTGTTTAGAAAATGTTAGAATGATTTTTAGTATTTAATTGATGACGAATTGAGTGTGTTTGTTTTAATTTTGTCCTTTTTTTGGGAGTAGACGAAGGCAAAAATAAGCACGATTTTTAGTGTAAAAAATTTTTTTATTGACGCAAAAAATAAAAAAGATTAGGGCTGCAGATAGAAGATTAGCAGAATATAAAAAATAATAGAAGACACAAGTGTAAATTAGGTTTAAGAGCTGTGGTATCAAAGATATCAAGATATGTATTATTCAGTTCTATGTGGGGGTTTATTTATCAGTACTCTTTAACTATGTTGTGTGGAATACAATCTTTGTAAAGTTAGATCTAGAATACACAGTTCTTATATGTTATCAATCTCTTGAGTGATATCAGCTTTTTTTTTTAGCTAAAAAAAAAAAAAAGAATTGGTTGAAAAAAAATTACATGGGTGGGTTGGTGATATCATTGCTTGGGGGAATTTTTTCTTTGGGGGTTTACAATAAAAAAACAATACCCCAAATAGGTAATTATTGAGATCAGCAATACTGCACGTGATTTTTTTGAGTAAAAAACACATACACACACATTACCTGTTTAGGCAACAAAATCCATTGAAAATCGGACATTAGTATCTCAACTTTATTTCCAAAAAATATATATATATGCTGTCATGTTACTTCCGTTTTATCAACATACTCTATCTGGCTTCAAATTGAACCATTCTCTTTGTTCTGGCCTTCAACAATATTCTGTGTCCACAGTGCTTACACTTGACTGGATCATTCTTACTCAAAGATAACTTAGATGAACATTCAGCACAAATGTACTTCAAGGTAGCTTCTCTGGCATGAGTCATACCGGCAGCAGCGGCATCTAGGTTGGTTGGTATGGAGAATCCTTCTTTAGACATTTTATGTAGAGTGTATGTTATTTGATAATAATAAAAAAATTAAGGTGTTAAGTGTATGTCCTGTTTTTTTTCTATTGGTTTATGTGTATCAATAATATATGTTGTAATTATATAAAAAAAAAAGAAAAGAAAAAAATGGGAGAAAACAAAAACACTGAAAAAAAAAAAAAAAGAAATGAAAAAAAAGAAGAAGAAAATATAACGCTACCAAATGATTATATATCCGATATATTTTTCAATAAATTAGTGTTATTATCAATACACTCTGCTATACATTCTTTAGCGATTTTGTTTGAATTATTTATGCTTTATGAAGAGTTTATTTTTTTGAATTTTAATAAAAACACAGAAAGACAACTACCAAGAATATCAATACATATATACTTCACACCAAATAACTATTATTTTTT
This sequence comes from Hanseniaspora nectarophila, assembly GCA_030573495.1. NCBI lineage: Eukaryota > Fungi > Ascomycota > Saccharomycetes > Saccharomycodales > Saccharomycodaceae > Hanseniaspora > Hanseniaspora nectarophila. The sequence continues at coordinate 23,542 of JAJMDJ010000265.1, forward strand.
TATAATTTGGTGTGTATCCATGTTTATAGCTCTAATAGGTAATATTATATTAGCCGCCTTTTTTAAAGAATCATTTTTCCCTTTTTGATAAGGTTTAATCAAAAGGGGAAATTCTTACTTAAAAAAAAAAAGTAAATTATCAAAAGATGTGGGGTGGTGTTTATCTTTGTTGTTTGCTTATTATATATACACAACGCGTTAATTTGATGATCATTAGTTTTGTTTTTCTTGGGTTGGGTTTTAACTACATAGATAAGGTGTAGAAATGATCATTATTTGTAAAAAATATTTGATAAGAAACCACTGTCAATTATTAAAAAAACAATTAATTGAATATACCTATTTAACTTAAGATATCACTTTACTTTTTGTAACCATGGTAACTATTAATAAAAACCCTGTTAATTCTTTAGAAATTAATCAAAAGTTTGAAGTAACCGATGAAGTTGTAGATTTCCAACTTAATAAGACACTGGATGCAATTACTGTAAAAGATGATGATGAAGCTTCTTGTAATTTATCTACAAAAAAGAGAAAAGCTCTAGAGATGGAGAAGGATACCACTTTAGTAACAACTAAAGAAGAGTCATCCAAAAAAGCTAAAATTGCATTGCCTTCTAAAGAAGCAAACATGTCTTCGAGTACCGTTGCTGTTGAACCTCATGACCCTGAAGTTCAGCAAAATTTGGAAACAGATAAATGGAAGTTAACAGAAATTGAAGCCAATGACTTGATTGATGCTGTGAATAATGCTGATAATATAACAGCAGTAGATGCGGTCAGTGACAAAAAGTTCAATTTTTTTGCTTTTAATAAAATAATCTATATTGAATGTGAAAAATTACCTGTGGAATCTAAAACAGGGATTTCTGTAATTTGGCATGATGAAGAAAAGCTTATTAGGTTCTTTTGCTTTCATAAATCAAGTTGTGCTGCTGAGAAGCCTTTAAAACTTAGTAACATCAAGAAAATTTTTGTGCAGAAACCAGGAGTAAAACATCTAATCTCAGATCCTTCTACTCAACCAATAGATATAGAAGGCTATAGTTATGACAAAGTTGCTCAATTAAATAATATAATTCAAGAAATTTACGACCCATCAGAAAAGACTTTTCAAAAAACAGGAAAAAAAACAAAGTTTGTAACTGGTGATTACTTTGTTACAAAAGTTACAAACGCACACATAAGAGTATTTCCTTGTAAGTTGCATGATATTGTGTCTTTAAACACTATCCAAACTCTTTTAGAAACAAAGGCCATTGCATTTGGTCTTTTCGATCCACGTCCTATGGTCTTGGTAACAAATTCTTCAAGCAGTTTAAGTTTTGATGGCCGAAAGAAAACTCGTGATGGATTCTATTTTGCAATTGAAGTTTATAGCATTAATTTGACAGTTAAAACCAAAGAGAAATATCTCAAGTTATGTCGGTTAATTTCTCCTCAACATTATAAACTTGTGGGTGTTAATATAGTAAATTATAAAACAAAAACAACATACTATGAGCTTCAAGCAGCACTTACACACCTTGGTGAGTGTTATGTCGAGTACACTGGAGAGAAAAGTCTAACCAATCATCAATTGAGAAAATACTTGAACACAATCCATAATTACTTCCTTACAGCAAGAGAATATTATTATTCATCAAACTACCGCGATAGTTTGATTGAAGCATATGATTTATTAATGGATGATGTTATGGCTGCTGATTCATTTAACTCTGGAAATTACGATTTAGAAAAATATCCAGTTTTTTCTATACAAATCCACTTTGATTAACCCGACTGTATTCCTTTTTCATAGTGAAGAAAGGAAATATATATAAAAAAAGGTAGTTACCTTTAAGCAAGGTATAAATAAACCGTATTCCATATTTCTTAAAGCTGCTAAAACTTTTGTTAATAACAAGATACAACTCGTAGAAAATAAAACTGAAGACAAGGATCAATTTAAAAAAAAAAAAAGAATTTGCTATAATTTTTTTTCTATTTTTTGACAATCTTTAATCAATAAAAAATGAAAAATAAGCCAAAATTACATGGATTCAAATGTAGGATTGGGTGCTAAAAACTAAACAAAACCACAGCTGTACCATGAAGTAATAAATAGCACCGACTTATCAAGTTTTTAATGAATAAAAATATAATATATATTATTGAACATGTTTAAAATCAACTTGCTTTGTGACAATGTTCAAATATACTGCTTATCAATTGATTCATTGTCATGTTAAATAACCTCACCACCTTCCGTTAATATTGCTCTATATTCATCTAGAATCCAATATTCAATCATTGTTGTCAATGATATTGCACCAGGTCCCTTTCTATTTTTATCGTCTAAGTGCTGTCTTAAAATTTGATTATTTGGAGTTTTATAAAGTACTGTATAGCAGTTCACAAACAGACAAACCAATTTAAAAGCATTAGGTATATCTTCCGTATCCCTTCGAGTTTTAAACCAATTATCGAGTCCTTTAAACAGAGATACAATCATTCCAAACGTTCTTTCAATTTTAATTCTATACTTAGCATATTGCTTGTTTCTTAGCTTTTGAATTTCAGTTAAAGGACGATCAGGCAATGATTTATATTCAGCAAAAAGTTGGGAAGACAGAATATTATTTGTATAGTAATCTGAGTCACCATATACTACAAATTTTTTACCTTTATGAGTATCTAATCTTGTTATTCTGCTTTCAAATTTCGATTTTCCCTAAATAGTCTCTACATCAAGCGATCCACCATATAGACCAGATACATCCCAAATTAATCCAAAAAGATCACAGACAATTTGATATTTTATATGATGAGTTTCGCCTTTATTAATGGAAAAATATGCATTCCTTGTAGGTAGATAAGACTTTTGACTTTTTACACCAATGAAAAGTGCTACATTCCCTTCCATCAGATTACATTCTTCAGTTGAATTATCTGGTGTATTTGCACTAAGAAACTTTCTCTAATGAAAATTAGCTCTGGTTTTGGAGCAGTCAAGTAATTGTACTCTTGTTTGGAATAAAAATTTCTCTAAACTTAACAGTATACAAGATATTTTTCTGAAGTCAACTTTTGTAAACTTCTCTAAAGTCTTCAAACTTAATCCATGTGACAAAAAAAAGCTAGCAATAAACACAACTGCGTAGCTGGATCTGCATTTATCCTTTTTTTATAGTATTGTCTCTCGTCCGAAAATCCAGTGATAGTGTAAGATCTTGGAATGTTTAATCTAATTGTCATCTCAATCAAATCACGCAAATGGAATCTGGTCAAATATTTAACTTCATTGGAGGCGAATAGTTTGGTTAATGGTGTTGAATACGGTAACATCAATCGAGCCTCACTGAGGAAGTATGGAGCATGATGTCTAATTCGTTCAGTTATTTCATGTTCAAAAAAATTTTGTTTTCTTAATTCTTTGGTTTCTGGCTTCATCATGACGACTTTGATATAACGGGTTGCTTTTTTACCAGGATCAGCTAATGTTTCAGTTAAATCTTCCACCATTTTGGAAATTTTACATAGAAACTGTTGCATGCTTCGATTTACTCCGTTTAGTCCCTCAAGCATTTTGTCTGAATTTGCTACAAACATGTGGGTATTCTCCAAATATTTATTGGTAGCTGCTTCAAACAAATTAAAAAGATGCAATATTTGTTCACCAATTTCGTTATGAAATCTTTGCAAATTTACTAAGTAAAGTATGGCATCAGGTGTCAACATATCTTTATTTAAAGCAATGTACTGATCAGCAATTTGACGCATGCTGATAAATATTTTTACCAGAGAATCCACAATCACTTCAGCTTGTTCATTTGCATTGATAAAATGTTGTGATTCATTCAAGTCTCTTGTGTTTATAGGAAAAAATATGTCTAGAAGCGCTCCATTTTTTTCAAATAGATCTTTTTGTTCAGAAGCCAGTGGATGGTCTATGTTGTTGTTTCCAGAGGTCTCATCACTTATTACATTTTCATTGGAGTGACCGCTGGAAGGCTGATTGTTTCTTTGTTGTAAAGAAGGTTTGGAATTCTGAGAACCAAGTCCTCGAGAATGGATTGATTCATTCATCGCCTCGGCACGATATCTCAAGTTTTCCAGAACATCTATTTCATCAGGATCTTCATCATCTGAATCTTCTTCAAATTCATCTTGTAAACGGTGAGAATAATGCCAATTTTCAAGCAGCTGTGCTTCAATACTATTAACAAACTCTCTATCTTCTTCCAATGGAGATGATATGTCCGAATCTCCATAAACGTAGTCATCATTAAACTCTCTTTCCACAAAAGCTTTGGATTCTAAATATCCACGGGTTTGTTTCGTTGGAATGTCATATTGGTATTCGTCAAACGTGTCTTAGTAGTATTGGGGTTCCATATTAAGACTTTTATTTATTGTTTAGAATTAAACTACAAAGTTTTTTGGTTATTTGTAACCATTTCTTAAGTTGAGAAAAATAAATATTATTGAAATATATATATATATTCAACTGTTTAAATAGTGTGCCAAGTCTTATCTTATCTTTGAAGGTGTACACTCAAAACATTTAATTAATAAGAAATCATATGTAAAAAAACCCTTCCTAACTGTCAAACGCGAAAAAAAGATTTTCTGAATACATCACTTTTTTATATATATCTCTGATTAATAATTAAACCTATACATAATCTGATGAATTATTAACACGCCTATTGCTTTGATTTACAATAAAAAAAAAAGGACTATTATTTAAACAAAGTAAATAGTATTGTACACTTCAGATTCATATATACGAATTGATATTGGTTTTGATTTGTATTTTTAAAGTGTAAATATTTCACGTTTGGGTGTTTAACATCGGACTTAAAACAGTAGTTTCTTTTTTCCCATTACTATTAATAATACTTGTCAGTTTATACACCAAAAAGTCTAACTGCACATCTTTTAACGTGCATAATATAAACTTTTATACAGAAATCAATAAATCTGATAATACTTTACTGAAAGCTAATCCAGTTACCGCTACCAACAAACAAATGACGTATAAACTTCTTCGGTTGTAGGCCAGAATTCCACTTATTCTACATCAGAATTGATACCTTAGTTATCTTATTCAAAAAAAAAAAATGTGAGGCTACTGTTTAACTCATCAAATACAACAATCTTGAAGTTAACATCCGTGCAATTATGCTGTTTAATGTCCTTCCATTTTTACTCTCTAACTCCGTGTTTTTTTTCAAACGAAATAAACGCTTTTAACGTATATAAAGATACGACTAGAAAAAAAAAAAAGTACCATTAAAACGGCAATACACATCCGAAACACTAGCCGTTTTATTAATAACAAAAAAAATAGTAAAGCCAATTGGCAATCAAAGTATTAGATGAGTTCATGAACGATCAACACTCATGAACTTCTTTTACATTATATTCTGCTTAATAATATATACAATGTCATTTACTTATTACTATTATTTTTATTTTGATTTTCCGGTTTATACAACTTTTTCAACGTTGTTTGAACTGTTGGTATCGATTTGGTCATCAATGGCAGCCATTGGTTCTGGTTGTTCAACGGATCTCTTAGATCTGACTGGTTGTGGAATGAACATGGTTCCTTCTTCGTAAGTGAATTCACCGATTTGAGCAGCATCAGTACCCATTTCTTCTTCTTCTTCAGACAATCTGATTTGTAACATTGGGATCATGTTCATACCAATTAAAATCAAGTAGGTCAAAACACCGGACCATACCCAAACAGCACAACAACCAGCAATTTGGTAACCTAATTGCTTGAAGTGGCCATCTAACCAACCACCAGCAATGGTGGTTTCACCAGTGATGGAAACATTGTTGGTGGCAAAGATACCGGTTAACAAAGCACCGATCAAACCACCAACGGCATGGGAGGTGAAGACATCCAAACCATCGTCAATACCCATGACGTGCTTCAAGTCCATGGCGTAGTTACAGATAACAGCAGCAATGGCACAGACAAAGGCAGCCCATACAGGAGTGAAACCAGCCATTGGAGTGATACAAACCAAACCAATCAAGGCACCAACACAAAGACCCAAGGTAGTGAACTTACCGTATCTGAACAAATCAACCATCATGTAAGTGAAGGCACAGACAGCAGCAGCCAAGTTGGTACTGGCCCATGATAACCAAGCTCTGATGGTGGCGTTACCAGCTGAACCTGGGTTGAAACCGAACCAAGCAAACCAAATGAATACAATACCTAAAACACAAGATGAAACAGAGTGAGGCTTGTACTTTGGAACACCCTTAGAAGTCAATGGATCATGTCTCTTACCTAAGGCAAAGGCATAAGCAAGACCAGCAACACCAGAGGCTTGATGGACTGGACCACCACCAGCAAAGTCTAAACAACCTAACTTGGCTAACCAACCTTCTGGGTTCCAGTACCAACAAGCAATAGGACAGTAAACAACAGTCAACCAAATGAAGACAAAGATAATCAAAGGACCTAATCTGGCTCTTTCAGCAGCACCACCCAACATGATCATTACAGTAACAGCAGCGAATTGCAATTGGAAAGAAGCATATAAAATATCTGGAACAGTTGGAACAACAGAAGGTTTACCCCAAAATTGCATGTTCTTGTAACCACCTAGTTCCAAAGAACCTATGAATCCTGATTTTACGTGGTGGGAAAACGCCAGGGAATAACCAACCAGGTACCATTGGATAGCAGAGACAGACAAAGCAATCAAGGAGCACCATAGCAAGGATAGAGCGTGTTTCTTTCTACTCATACCGGAGTAGAACATACCAATACCAGGAACCATCAGGAAAACCATGGCGGCAGAAATCATCACAAAGACAGTGTCACCCTTGTCATACAAACTATTTTGATCAGTAACAGTAGACATAGCGAATTATATATTTATTTTATTGGTTTTTTGTTATTAAAATATATTTGTATTAAAAATTTAATTAAAGAAAAAAAAAAGAAATGTATGTTGTGTATTTATATTTTACTAAAAATTTTTTTTTTTCAAATGTTTCGTATCTCATCATGGTTCTTAAATATAAGGAGATTAGAATGGCATTTGCTATTTTTTTATTTTTTATTTCCAGATTAACGACAAAAAAAAAAAAGAAGAAGTAAAAATAAATTGCAAACAAAAATCCAATTGAAAAAAAGAGCATACAATAGTAACCATTATGTCATCACTAAATATTGATATAAACCACCACATTTCATGATTAATTCATAGATAACCAACATCAACATGTTATCAGCTTTGTTTAATAGAAAGCCCCATTGCTCAATGACTAAAAGGATGTGTGAGTGTTTTCAAAGGAATTGTTCAGTGAAAAGAAAAAGGTGAGTATTAGAGGCTTGTGATTTTTATTTTGCTAATCTACTTTTTTTTTCTAATCTATTTTAGATAATTCCTTATCTACATATACTGTGCGTATATTTCTAAGATATTGTTAAAAAGGGCGATTACTAATTTTATTAAAAAAAAAAAAATTGAACAAAATGTGGATGATGCTGTTTTTTTTGCGCTTAACAGATTAGTAAAAAAAAAAAATGAAATTTTTTACTTTGTAATCGCCGAAGTAGGAGCATCATGTGACTATGCAAATTATATCCGATAAGATCATGTGACTTTTTGATCTTTTTTGTTTTTTTTTAAAACAAGTTTATCAACTTTTTGAAGTGCCTTTCTTTTTTTAAAAATTTAAATTGAAAAAAAAAAAAAACAGACGAGGCAAGAAACCCCCCACTTTGGGTGTGTGTGTTTTTTTATTATGATTACCGTTATATATTTTCTACAATTAATAATTTTTTAATGTTATTTTTCACTCTATATAACATGATCTACTTTTGTAATTATCAATAAAAATTATAGAAATATAACAGTAACCCATACAAATAATACACACACACAATATGGCTTATATTTCATTCAAAGATATTGAGGACATCTCATTGGTTCTAATCAATTTCACAACTTTCACTCTTCTTGGTATGGTCATCTCCCAATGGAACTATGATATCCCAGTTTTGTTTGATCATAACGCCACTGCTGGCCATTTTGATGCCTTCCTAGCCCATTACAACAGCTTCAACTCCATCTCCAAATCCTCTCTAATCATATACGCCATCATCTACGGTGTTGGTTTATTAGGTGCCATCATAAGAGTAATCAACCCACACCCAGACTACCAAATGTTTGAGTACGGTACCTTTGTATTATTATTCTTATTTGTCTGTGTCTTCCTAACAAATATCAAGACCGGTATTGAAACTTGTCAACATAGAAACTGGGGTGATGTTTCCGAAAACCAAGGATTACAAGTCATGGCTGCTTCTAACATGATCTTATTGGCCATCATCATTGGTATTGTGATTTTACAAGGTGGTATGTGGTTCAGCAAGTGGGACTACGAAAAGAGATTGGTTGCCCACAACTTGGAAATGAAGAAAGAAGAAGAATTAGCACAAAAACAAGAAAAAGAAGTTCCTTCTGTTGCCACTACCACAGCTACTAACATCAAAACTAAAGGTAAAAAATAAGCATGCTTTTTATTTCTAAACTTTTTTTTTTTGAGTGAATTATTTACATATATATATATAGAAAGAAAAAAAAAAAAACATAAAAAAAGTTATTAATCTACCATTTGTACACACCAGAAGAAGGACCTCTCAATGGAGTGGCTTTTGTTTTAAGTTCAAGTCTGTTGAACTGTCTAAGGTCTTGTTCGTACTTCATTCTCTTCAAGGTAACATCAGCGTTCTTCAAGATACACTTGATATGGATCCAGTTATGTTCAAGGACACCACTTCTACCTCTACCTTTAATATCCACTTGTTTTTGTCTTCCACCATCATTTCCAACCCAGATCTTATCCAAATATAGTCTTTCTTTTGGAATATTTAAAGCTTCACCGTTTTCTAAGCCTCTCTTCAATACATCAGCAACAACACCACCAAGTTTTTTCTTTTGGAATTGTAATTGTGTTATGGCTTCTTCAACAGTAAACTTGAATTCATTGTTTCTATTTCTGTATTCTATAAGCTTCCAGTTGATATTGGCACCTGCATTGGTCTTGGAGTAATCCTTGTGGGATAAGAAGGACAAGAACAAGTATGCCTTCTTCAAGGAAGACTTGATTCTGTAGGATTCAACAAACACAGATGGTTCAAGGGCCTCCAACTCTTCTGGTGTGAAGTTCACCTTGTATATACGTCCTTGATGTTCAATTTCCTTGTCAAACTTAAAAAACCCATGTTCAGCAACATTCTTTTGGTACAGAATGGCCTTCAATGGAGATACAATCCCTTTCAATTCAACAACTGGTTTTGGTGGTAGAATTGGAATTCTTAATTTGGTCAAGTCATCTCTTACCTTTTTGCCCACATACAGAGATTCTCTATATTGGTTGTATTTAGGATCTTCCTTCAATGGAATAACACCAAGCTTTATGGTTTCAGAATTATCCAAGACATTTTTGATTTCCTCTTTGTCACCGGATAAATCACCAAGCAGAGATGATTTTTGGGCAGCTTCGGCTTGTTTTTGTAGTAGCTTGCTACCGTTGGTGCTGAATAGTCTCAAACTATTAAGACTCAATGGATTTGTTCTTGATAACATCTTGTCTTCTTTTTTTTTTGTGGTTATTTGGGGGATTCAATCTCTTTTCTGTATAGTTGTAATTGATGAGAAACATACGAAAATAATCTAGTAAAGAAAATTTTTTTTTTTTCACGTTGGTAGAAAAAAAGAAAGAAAAAAAATTTTCTACTTGGAGAGAGAAAAAAAACACACGATAGAACCGTTACTTATTTGGGAATGAAACACGTATCGGGGTAAAATCATTCTTGTTTTTTTTAAAAAAAAAAAACTTTAAAAATAATTTAAAAAAACAAAACAACCATCTTTATAAACAACCAAAAGCAATCATGACAGAACAAAACACCACCCACACGGAGAATCTCCACAAGAGACTTTCCATGATGGAAAACGAAATCAATGAACTGAACGAAATTCTCCAGGAGAACCTAGACAACAGCCACAAAATCAATTATTTAAACGATGATGTCATCATTAATGATCAACATGACCAGGAGATTGATGACTTGAAGAATGTGATAATAAACGACAAAATCGATATCATGGATGACCTTGAAAAGGCCGAGTCACCAGAACCAGAACAAAAGGAGGCTCAGAAGGTCAACAACAACTGGGCTGTTTATACCAACCAAGAAGGAAGAAGAATCCATGAAATCCCAGTCATGCAAAAGGTCAAAGAACTTGAGCAAAATCCTACTTCTCCAGTCAAGGAAATGAGCTATAAAAGATCACCAACAAAGATCAATACTACAGCTACTGGTGAAGACGAAAAGATGGTTGCTGCTTCTCCTACAAAGAGCAAAACTCCAAGTATTAGTGAACAACAAATGATAATGCCGCCTACACCAAAGGAAGCTGTTGCACCAAGTGTTAAAGAAGAACACAAGGAGTTGAGTCAACCACTAAAGGAAGTTATACCTCCAAAGGTTTTGGAGACACCTGTAATTGAGGATCAAACTCCAAAGGTTGAGGAGTCTTCTGTAATCAAGGATCAAACTCCAAAGGTTTTGGAGACATCTGTAATCGTGGATCAAACTCCAAAGGTTGAGGAGTCATCTGTAATCAAGGATCAAACTCCAAAGGCTGATAAGTCATCTGTAATTGAAGAACCACTTTCCAAAGCTGTCTCTCCCAAAGAGACACCTCTCAACGATTATAAACTTGCCAGCACCAGAAAAACAAAAAACCCATTTAGAGTGGTTTCAGTATCCAAAGGTAAAGAACTTAGTCCTGAAATCAGTAACCCTGAAACTTTCATCAATGTAGATCCTGCTAAGCAGACTTTTTTGGAAAACGTTGACACAATAGAAGCAGAGACTGCTTATGAAGAAACTGAAATGCCGAATGACATCGATATCCTGTTGAAGCTGTATGACCACATCTGTGAAAAGATCAACAAGTTGGGCAGCGAGATTGAGTATGTTAACAATATCATCGAAAGCCGTTACTCATATTCCTTGACATACGACGAACTTAAACAATTCAAAAAGGGAAAGGTCATCTTGCAAAGATACTTGGACAAGAAGTACAAGCAGAAATACGAACTTGAAAACAAAATCTCATTAAAGTTCAGACAATTAAAGTTAGATGATAAAATGAACTCGTCATTGTTCTTCGGTAATAAGTAGCATATATAAAGAAAAATAATAATAATTCTAATATTAAAAAAAAGAAAAGCTAATCAAATACTTCTCTCAGCATTCCGTGTTGCTTGATGCTTTCTTTTGGACTCAAGGTGGAGATGGAAACAGTTTCCAGAATCATGGAATTGCTGTCATCATCATCGTTTTCAGAGTGTTTGTCGTTTCTAAAACTCAACTCCTTTGTCATGTTCAGTAAGGATATGTCTTGGTCAGACAATTGGTTCTGAAGAGATGCATTAGGGTGCAGGCTTGCTTCGTGGATATCACTGAAAGGATTGGACTCGTTGACAATATCCATGGCGGACTTGTTGACAATAACTGGCGGTTCTAAATGTCTATTCTTGAAATCAAACTCATCGTTGTATGGGTCCACTATTTCATTCATTGAACTGTTGTTGTCGCTGATGAAGAACATCTTCTTGAATGCCTTTTTCAACTTCAATGCACTTAAAATCTTGAAAAACAAGTTGTCGTCGTCGTTCTTCATGGAATACTCCAAAAACTCAGTTTCTTCAAAGACATTGACTCTTCTTCCCGAATGGTGGGAGAATCCATCTGTGACAGACAAGTTTGACTTTGAGTGCTGACTTGTCTGATTGTCTTCTCCTAATTCCTCTTCATCAACTTCCTTAGAGTGATATCTGAACTTCAAAAAGATGGTTGCTAAAAGCAAAAACAAACCCAATCCTCCAAATACACCACCTAAAATGGCACCCAGCTTAGCTCCTCTGGACAATCCGGAGTGGTTCAGAGAAGACCCAAAGTGGTACAGAATCATATTCGCAGTATCGATATTTCCTTTAAGTTGTGATCTATAGAATCCCACATCAGTGGTGATTGTTGCGGTCAAAGGCTGGGTAGGCACATTAATAAGGATTTCCATGACTGTATTCAAGTCTCTCTTAGTGTTGTCCTTGGTAATGATAAAAAACTGTGTATAGTCAAAGCCATAGTTTGGGTATATTGTTGTTCCAGACAAATACAATGGTGATGTTAAGCTTGTTCCGATGTTTGACCCAGTAATTACTGTGGTATATGTTGCTATTGGGCCACCCAATGTCATGATTTGATCAGACAAAGTCTTAGTGGTGATTTCACTGTTGGGGAGTGTTTGTGTGGTAATGTGGCTGGAGTTGTATAAAGTTACAGTTTTGATAGCTGAAAAAAAGTTCGTTACTGTTTGAGTGGCCACACTATAGCTGCCATTGAAAGTTGAGTAATTAGAGCTGTATTGATTAACAGAACCTGTTGAAGTGTTAATAAGACTCGTTGAGTTCGCCTTTGTTACTCCACCTAATGTCAGAACTTCAGAGTTATTCAAAGTAATAACAACTCTTCCCTGACTAGATGAACTTGAACTTTCTGAACTTGTAATGATTGTCTTAGAACTTGTCGGCTGTGAATAAATTGTTGACACAGGCGCACTTGAAATGCTGCTTGTTATGATCTTTTCAGATATAGAGTCAGTCATGATAAGAGTTGTACTTATAGGAGTTATATGGCTGATTGTACTGCTTGAAAACGGCTTCAGTGTCGTATTGTAATTTGGCAAATTCATAAGAATATATGGTGACTATTGGGGAAAAAAACTTTAATATTAAATTGTTGATGTTTTACTTAAATAGGATAATAACCTGGTTAAATGCAGATGATTTTGGAAAAAAGAATATAAAAAAAGTGGTTGTTGTTTTTTTATAAATGGGTTTTTGGTGGGTTTAGTAACATTCTTGGGATTTGACCCAATTTCACTAAATGACTGTTATTTTTCTTTCTTTTTTTTTTTTCTTCTCTCTCTCTGTTTATTTTGAAATTTTTGCTTCTATTTTAGCTGCATTTTTTGGGAGCGGCTCCTCGACAGAAAACATCCAAAAAAAGATAAAACAATCTAGACCCTTTCTTTGGAACATTATTTTAAATACTTTCAAAAATAAAGAATTAAATAATATAGCTAATGGTTCATATATTTACAACAAACATTTTGTATATACTCTTTACTAAAAAGTCTTCTTCTTACCAGTAGACTTCACAATAGCAGCACTGGCTCTTTGAGCACCAGCAAGGGCAATGGAACTCTTGACTCTACCGTTCTTTTCTTGGTAATCTCTCTTGACCTTCTTTTGGACTGGCTCGTATGTGGATTCTTTAGGATACTCTCTCTTTTCTCTGTTATTATTTTCATTATTATTTCCGAAGTTCTTTTCAAAGTCACCTGTTTGTCTAGCTGGTTTCTTCTTGACATTTCTCTTGGATCTATCTTCACCAAATTCCATTCTCAATGGTCTTTGGGCCATGTGGTATGTGCTTTTATCCTTGATTGCCTTGATACAACTTTCTTCATTGGCAAAGTCCAAGAAGGCAAAACCTTTACACTTTCCTGTGTCTTCAAAGGTAGCCATTCTGACTCTCTTTATTTCACCACAATGTTGGAAGTGTTTTTGTAATTGTTCATCAGTGGTATCAAAGGACAAGTTACCAACGAATAAAATCCTACTTGGTGGGTTTTTGCTGTTGGCAACTGGATCGTTTTTATCTGGTCTACCTTTGAAATTCTTGGCATCCTTGATCAATAATTTTCTTCCGTTTAATTCAGTTTCACTCAATCCAATGACACTGTCTCTTAGTTCTTCAGTGGCCAAGTCCATGTAAACAAAACCCTTGTTCTTAAGAGACTTACCATCGGTCTTGGCTAAAGGCATGTTGATTCTGACAATGTCCTTTTCTCTGATTCCTTCAACCTTGGCCATAACATATCTTTGGATATGGTCCTTGCTGGTATCAAAGGACAAGTTACCAATCCAAACACTGAACTTGGATGAGTCGTCTTTCTTCTTAGCTGGCTTGGCCTTTTCTTCTTGACCTTCTTCAGTGAAGGCAGCATCAGCAGCTCTTTGCTTTTGGTTTTCAATGGTCTTCTTTTCTTGTAGTTCTTGTTCGTACTCCTTGATGGATTCAGGATCAATGTTGAACTTCTTGTTGATTTCTTCTAAGTTGACCTTACCTCTTCTCAACATTCTCTTTTGTTTCTTAGATAGAGGAACAGAGGCAGTTAAGTCAACTTCGATTTCATCTTCAACGTTTCTCTTTTTGGTTGGGTCTTGTAAGGCCTTTTCAACTTCGGCATCGACAATCAAGTCTTTCTTTTCAATTTCGGAATCAGACATTTCGTGTATTTATTTGTGTTTCTCAGGTTACTCTCAAATGAGTCTCTTTTCTGTATTGATTCAATATATTGCTGCTGCTACAATCAGTTGAAAAGGTTTAAAACCAAAAAAAAAAA